>SNQJ01S0033693.1:20141-31132 GCA_010110895.2 Picea sitchensis | reverse complement strand
GGATGGAGGATTGGTCCAGGTGGATATCGTTGGCCACCCACCTTTTCCATCTGGCTCAAAACAACCTCACAATTTTTATAATTTACTATTTTTAGCAGTTTTTCGGGTCCTAAACTTCCGGAGCCATTTTGAGTCCCTAAAAGACGTTTTTTGGGGTATGTTGCGGTCGCAAAATTGCATCATGAAATTTTGAGCAACTGTTGTAGTCCTCGGATAGATATTTCCAATGGGATATCATATACCCAAAACAAAGATCGTATGCAAAAGTTACGACCCCGGGAAGTTGATGTACTAACTTACCCAAACGGGGCCCACATGACTTTTGGCGCTTCATCTCCTAGGATTAATTTTTTGGATGTTTAGAGTTTTTGAAACTCTTGTTTATTGTAAAAAGTCCTTGAGAGCCTCATTGTAATCATCTTCTTTTGAATGAGCGCAGCCGTCACATCTCTTCTCAGAGATAAGCCGCCACCATTCCAGCAAGCTCGTTTTCCGCTACATTTTATAATTTCAGCTTATTTCCTTATTGAATAGAAAACCAGTTTTACTGTATCTCTATTATTCTGTGTTAAGCATCTGGTAATAATTTGTATTCATTTTTTTCTTCCCATAAAATCCGGATCAAATTTGGATCTTCACAAGATAATATAATTCACAATTGCATGTAATCAATGAGCATCATAGATAAATCAACTATAAATAAGCATACATGTGGGTAGGTGGATTTTGTCTGCGTGGGGGAAAAATTAAAACAAATGCTCATGTCCTACAAGATGTATCATCCTTCCTCTCAAATAGCACTAGACCTTCCAAGAGCACTCAACAGTGGGGTCTGAATCCACCAGAAGAGGAACTAGTGAAGGATGAAATAATCAGTTATAATGAGGGGTAGAGGGTGCATATCTCGAAAGCGCTAGTGATATTTCCCAATACCCACACAAAATATGATCAAGGTGAAATTGCAACCCCCAATTTTCATCTGGGTAGATGTCCTAAATTTGGCCATTAGGTACCTCAGTCGAAATGCGGCATTTGGATTTTCGGCCTCAGAAATGGGTCACGGGCTGGATCCCTTCCAAGAGTTGGGTGACTCAAGGGGGCACGAACAGAACAACCAAACCTTGGCCTTCAACCCTTCATGGGTATCCGTATGCTTTATGGTGTAGGAACACTTGACTTGGAGGATTTTGAAAGTTTTTTATTTGTCAACTTCTAATGTTTGAAAATGTGAGAACCAGATAACGGGGGGTTATTTGGATGCCTACCCCCGAGATCCTACCTAGACTAAAAAAATTATTTTGGCACCTCCTATGGAGGAAAACTTAGTGGGTTTTTAGAAAAAATTTAGGTGTGGTGGGATGAGAGATTGGGGGTGTGAACCAATCTCATTTGAATTAAGTGGGTGTGGATAATTTCTTCAAGAAATAGTGGGACGTTTCGAAGTTCTTTTGGAGAAAACCTACTTCAACCTCCACAATTCAAGATGGAAATTATGTGAGTGAGGAGTGCTTTTGTGTGTGAGCAGGTGAAATAGTGTGACAAAGTTTAATAAGTTAGGTGTGAATTTGCAACATGTGGACTTCCTGTGGTCCTTACAAATCTTTGTTACCTATCTTACTAGGTGTCATTGGTACAACCTTGCAGAATTTTAAAATCCCTAAAGAACTAGCATGTGGACATATGGGTCATTACCAATCATTTATACTCCCTAATGTTGTTTACTCTAAAAAATATTGAAAAACTATCCTAGATTGCAAGCATGTGGGCATGTATGGTCTGTTACTTTGATCTTTAAACTTCCCTAGTGATGTACACTAAAAAATAAATTTCAAGAAACTATCCTAAGTTTGCAACATGTGGGCATGTATGGGCCCTTACAAATTTAAGATGATTTCAAAAAAGAAACTAAGAGGAGCCCTAGGGGGGCTCTATCCTCTCCTAAATATTTTTGTTAAGGGAGATGAAATGTCTCCTTAACCACCTTTATGATTCTCAAGATCGCTCTATGGTGCGAGAAAAGAGCATACTCAATGATAAAAGTTAATTTTTGGTCACAATGCAAGTGTTTTTAATATGTGATAGCAATAATCACAACTTAAATTTTACAAACCAAACAAGCCATCCATGTGGAAACCAAAGAAAAAGAAAAGAATATTTGGTTCTTTTTACCGCCTAAGTGTCTATGTTTAGCTAACCTTTCATATGGGAAAGGAGTCTAAGTGGAGTGCATGGGTATTACAAATTGCATGAGAGCAAGGATTTGAAGGCTAGGGGCCTTCAAATCATCACAAAAACCCTTACAATTTTGAAAATCTGGAAATGTGTGCGGGTTACAATTCTGACATAGACGCAGTTGGCACACAGTGCGCAGAATGCGTAGAGAAAAGAAGTTTTTTGGGTGCACAGTGCGTTGAGTGCGCATATGTGGGCGGGAATACCCGCACACTGTTTGGTACATGTCAGGGGGGGGATTTTGAGTGAAATTCTCCTCCTCCAACTCTAAATTTGGCTTTCGACAGGTAAGGTTGAGTTGGTTTTGGTACCTACAAGACAAATTGATTAAAAAGAAGTGCTCTCTAAGCCCAAATAGGGTGGAATTTGATACATTTTCCCCAGTATGGTCGTCAATCTGTTGTGCTCGTTTCATCACTTGGGTGAGCAAAACAATGGCACTTGCATGCCTAATTGGGCCTTCTAGACAAGATAGAATTTAGTGAGTGGGTTAAACAAGCCAAACACATGTAATAAACAAATAAACAAACTAAAACAACTAAGGAAATAAAAACTAGAATGCACAATAAACTTAGAACCATAAACAATCAACCAATGACCAAGATTATGCCACCAATGGATAACTATACTAGTTGGCAAAAAACCATAGAGAAAAAAGAGGACTTATGGGTCCCCTCTTCCTCCTTGGGAGGGCTCTTGAGTTCCCTAATGGATAGCTCTTCTTACAATGGAAGAAAAATGGCAAATGATGAAGAAAATCAATGTTTATTCCCTCAAGAGGTGAGTGGAATGGCCTATTGCAATGATGTTTGAATACTCCTAGGAGAAAAGAGGATTCTCAAGGGAGAATTGAGGCAGCATAACAATACTATAAAGATCTTGGTTTCTTAGTGCACCCATGGACTCCATTTATAGCTTTTATTCAAGGAAAAATTCAACTAGTTCTTAGTGTGAATAAGGGGCCCTTTAGGGCACCCTTTGGTCCTNCATTGTTTACAGGAGTGTGCGGCTTTTCTCATACACAATCGTGCATTTGGCGCATTGTGCGTTCTACGGGCTTTGTTGGCCCGCGCACTATGCGCGCGCTTCCTTTAGTGAGTTTGTGCATGTCAATTTTTTCTCAATTATATAGTTTTTACCTTTTGAAATGCATTTTGGTCCTGCAAGTGAACTAATTGTTGTTGGCATTGTTGTATTTCTGTAACCATTTGTGTGTAATGTTGCAGACGAAATTTTAGTGATGACAATTAGTCTTCCTGGAACTCTTAGCTTACAACTGGATACTTTGCAGTTTAAAAGGAAACAAGAAGATGAAAATGCATCTCTTTCTATTTTTTTCCCTACGTGTAGGAAAGGACACCCTTTAAAATAATCTCATCTTGACAGTATTGAAATTTGTGCCATTTGTGAAGGAGAGCATTCAACAAAGAATTATCCCTCCTTACTTGGAATCAAAGTGGTTTATCAAGAAGGAAATCAAGCACTGAAACAATTATGTACACTTGTACCAAAGAGACCTTGTAAACCTATGAGACCAAGTATATCTTCAAATATTGCATCTCAATTTACTCCATATTATTATGGTCAACAATATCCACCACAATTATTGGATCCTACTATGCATTGACAAGGATGGACTCAGCAACAAATCCGAAGTCATCCTTGGCAACAGGGATGGAAATCAAGACCCAACTATGGAAATATGCATACTTATGCCTATCCTACACAACCACAACCATCATACCCTATACCATCACCTCAAAAATAATCATAAAAATCATATCCCCCATAGTTGCAAGAGTTGTATCCCACACAATCACAAAATAAACCTCAATAGTTACAACTTACGCAACCCAAAAAATTACATCTTCCATCCACTCAACCTCTGAGACCCACTCAATTACCTTCCCAACCAATTCCTGAGCCAAATAATAAGGTATCTTAGCTTGTTTTTAATAATGAGTTACAACCCTTTCCCACCTATTTGATCACCCCAGTGGAATTAAAAGATATTTAACTTAGATCAGAAAAGGTTCTAAATAAAAACTCTCCTACAATCATTGAAGAAGAGATAGAGGAGGAAACTCCTAATTGGATCAACAATGATGTTAAAATAAAGAAAAATCCCCCAAATTTAGAGATCCCCCAATCATCCAGTTTACCTCCTTATATGGAAAGGTTAAGCTTGGAAAACCAATTGTTCTCTTTGAATTTGACTTTATTTCTAAATTAAGAAATGTTTGCATCAAAATTCCTTTATTACAAGATATTAAAGACATACCAATTTATGCTCAGACCATTAGCGAACTTTGTTTAAATAAACCTGGAAGAAAGAAGATAGAACCAACAAAAATTTAATTTATTGGAATATCAACAGATCTCATGCCAGGACAGGTTTTCATAGAAAAATATTACGATCCTGGGAATCCGATTTTTTCAATCCATATCAATGAAATTCTTGTTCCCAACGCTCTCATTTATTTAGGGGCAACAATCAATATAATGACTAGGAAAACCATGGAATAATAATAGTTACTTAACCTTCATCCTACACCTATTGTCTTAGAATTAGAAGACCAATCCAAGATTAAACTTGAGGGTGTATTGGATGATATAATTGTTTCAGTAGACTCTTGGGAGAACCCTATTGAATTTATGGTTTTGCAGCCTAGAAATTCTTTAGGAGGGAATCCCTTGATCTTAGGAAGGCTATGGATAGCCACCGCAAATGAATTTATTGGTTTTCTGATGAAGACCAAATCTGCTACCTAGTGAAGATCGATTTACCAATGAGATTTGATCCTTATACCTATGGGTTATGGGCCCAAACTTTCTCCCTAGGCACGATTACAAGCAACAATTAACGTAAACAAAACTAATACACCTGAGAGTTAACTACATAAGACTATGTCAATAGAGCATTATTCCAACTCGTCGTATTATCACCCTCTAGCCAATACAAATTAGAGTAAATATCTCTCAACGGGTTTTCTGCCAAGAATTATTAAGGAAGTCAGCATTCTTCACCACGCTTTGAACTCAGAAACCACATCATTTATTAATATGTCCAAACGCAAATATCTAATGGAATTTGAATTGATCCTTCAATAGAGAATACAAAATCCATTTGACCCACATAATAACACTCGTAATATGAAGATCAAATACAAAAAATTATGATAATATCTTCCCACGCAGCTTCAAATCATGACGAAGTTCCTATGAACTTCGTCTCTTCGTTGCTCGATTTCATTCTCATCACACAAAGTTCAAATTGGGAATTAAAACAATTAACATGGAAACTAAAAATCACACACAGGAAACCAAATTACAATCACGAATTTTATTGGATTCAAGCTCAAATTAATCTGGCATGACTACACAGTTTGGTTGCTCGTTGGACCTAGTCATGCCTTGCATATATGCTCGCAGGCTTACATAAATAAGGAAATGATATAGTTTACTTGGATCATTTCATATTTGAGATATCTTCAATCTATCCCTAATATTTCTAACTAATTTCTCAAAACAACAAATTACAATCTAATGCCCTCTTTCCTAGACATGTGTTCATGAGGAACCACGTCCTCCTCAACAACTTCACCTTGTCGGAGCTTGACATTTCAATTTTAATCAGGGGTGGTTTTATGCTCTTGCATCAAACTCCCATGTTACAATTATTCATGATCTCTTGATCACGTGTCTCCATTGTTGTTGTTGTACCATGTTCATCTTCAACCTTTGGTCTTCTTTCTCTTATTTCATGTATTGCTAAGCTTCTCTCTGGCTACACATTCTCTATCACACTCCCACTCTCAAAAACCAACTCCCCTAGTTCACGAGAAACTAATTAAATAAAAAAATATCAGATAGCTCATAGGATCCAAGTTATCCTCAACAAATCCTCAAACTTAACAAATATGTTCTAACAATTAATTAACAAACTAACACTTGTCCAAACTACTAAGTTCTAAACTATAAAAGATATTCTTAAGAGATATCCATTTAACATAATTGGAATAAAAAAAATATTTATTGACCCTAAGGCCAACTTCTATAATTTAGATCAGATGCTCCTCCATCAGACTCCCAAGGAAAAAAAAATTGCTCATAAAATATTCAACATTTTCTTCAGTTGTGGAAATTTTGGTTGTTGACATCCAAGTTGCATCTTTTGGTGGCTTGTTTTTCCATTTAACCGGATATTGGGAGTATTTCTTACCTATGGTTTTTCTGGCCACTTTCTGATCTCATATGCCTTCAATTTCCTTTTAATTTTCTCTTGGCAGTTGTCTCTTCTATTTGCTTGTCTAATATTCTTCATTTACAAGTGCATCTACTGTAACATTGATTGTCTCCTTGAAGGGGTACAACTATGCTACATTGAAAATTGGTGAAATATGAATGTCATTTGGGAGTCATATCTCATTGATCCAGTTGGATATCAATGGCCACCCACCTATTCCATTGGCTCAAAGAAAAGTTTCCATTTTGGTAGTTTGTTTTACATTTTTTTGGGTCCCAAACTTTCGGGATCGTTTTGAAGGCCTAAACGACATTTTTTGGGCTTGGCAGCGCCTAGCATGTTGTGGGACAGTTGGTTTGGACAGTTGGTTTTCATTGATGTCAACCCTTAAAGATTGATCTTGGAAATTGATGTCAACCCTTGGAGAGGTCCAGAGATGTGGAAGGGGTTGTTGGATAGTTGATTGTCATTTGTATGATCGGCATTGATGATTAGTTAGTTGGGTACATTTGATGTAGTCTACATATATCCCCAGAGGTGTGGTTTTGGTACCTGAAGTTGAATGAGGAATATGAACATGAAGGATAGTGTAAATGCAAGAAAGACCCTCATATATGGATAGTACTTGTCGTTTTATTTCTAGTGATATGTGGAACACCACGTGGTTCCTCACGGTTGAGGAGATATGCCCTCATGAAGTTGGAATCACTAAAGAATGGTTAAGAAGCCCCTAAGCAGTTACACGTCAATTAATTATGGGTAAAGTAGTTGTAAACAGAAGGTTGAATAGTCAAATTGGTTGAACGAGAAGTTAATTATGGATAAAGTTGTTGCAACAAGAAATAAATTAAATAATAAAGTGGTTGCAACAAGAAGTTAGTTAAGGGAAAATAATTTATAAGTTGACTAGTTATGGAAAATTTAGTTGCAAAAAGAAGGTGGATTAGCCCTAGAATAAGGAAAAGGGGTAAATCAGTTACAAGGTAGCCCCTAAAGGAAGTCACTTGGGAAATATAAATAAGATACCAAAGGACTTCCATTAGCACCTAATGAAGACCTATTGAAAACATATTGAGAACATTGAATATCTATATTGTAAAGTGTTATGGGAAAGTACAATTGAAAAATCTTAAGTGACAGGTTTGAGGCATGGAAGGTCTGAAGGAGTGAAAGTTTTGGAGCTGAAGAGAGTGAGACTATTACATGGTTTTTAAGGTTATCTGTGAGCTGCAGAAGTAGAGGGTGCATACATCTGTGGGCCACAGGCATAGAGAAGTGCAGACACCCACGAGTTGTAGAAGGGGAAAGCACGGCTCTGTAGAAAGCGCAAGGAGGAAGATGCTTGTTCTAGGTTGTAGGATTTGAGGAGATTCTCCAGGTATGTTTGTCAGAGATCAGATATGTTAAAATATTGTGTAACTGCAAAGAATATTCTTATCCCCTTTTGTGGATAAAGTAAAAGATAACAATATTATATTAAGAAGACGTCCCCCAGGAAAATTAAAGTGGTTCTAGCTACCCAGAAAGAGAAGTCGGCCCCCAGGCAAATTAAAGTGGTTCTAGCTACCCAGAAAGAGAAGTCAACCATGTCGGTGAAGAGACACCTCCTTTCAAGGATTGCCAATTTGTATAAATAAAGGAAGTCGGCGCCTCATTTGTTCACTCACTCAGCTCACTCATCTAGTGCACAAGTATTGAAGGAAGTTGCAGTTACCAGTTGTCGAAAGAAGGAAGAGAGAGAGGCGCATTGCTTGAGAGAGGATATTCTCTAGTGTTTGGTTATTGTTCTTTGAGTATTTTCCGGTCTAGCATCATGGTAGTTTGTCTCTCATAGAGAGAGAGTTATTATGGTATTGTATTTGGTTATTGAATCTATATTAAAGAAGTTTTTTTGGGTTTTCTTCCCCTTGAGGGTTTCCCAGGATAAATGCTTGTGTACTCTGTGATCTTATTTCTTTCAGTAAGATCATTATTATGTTGTTGTTATAACTGTAATAATTACTATTAAACCTGGGATTAATAATAACAGTGTAAGAAAGAAACTTAACATGGTATCAGAGCAAGCCTGAAAGAGCATTGTCGCAGATTCAGTTTTCAGTTTTGTCGAGATTCAAAAATTAGGGTTTCTTGAATATTTGGAATTTTTTGTTGCAAACCACATTGAGAATTGTGCCTTTCCTAGGTGCATCTTTTGGCACAAGAAATGAATATTTTCGGTGGGCAAAGCTCCCAGAAATTCAAACCCTAGTTCGACTTGGTACCAGAAAACTGTAATCCATACTTTCACAGGTCCAGTTTCAAGGGTCAAAAATTGGAATTTTCAGAAACTGAGTATACCAGCGTACTCACCTCAGTTCAGTGCATATTTTGGTGAGTTCAGTTTTCAAATCCAAGAAATTTGATTTTTCTATTATTTCTATAGCCCGAAGGGCTAGGGTTTCTACTACAAGAAAGAATGGCTACCAGTATGAGGGTAGAAGACAGGCTGGAAGGATATGGAAACTTCAAATATTGGAAGCATAGGTTGTAGATGATTCTAGACGAGAATGATCTTCTAGAACATGTTACAGTGGGTGTACCAGAACCAGAGGAAGAAGAGCAAAAGACCAATCATAAGAAGAATGAAAAGAAAGCAAAGAGAATAGTGTCAGATTCAGTGAAGGATCATTTGATCCCTCATATATATGAACTACAGACAGCAAGGCAAATGTATGAAGCACTCAGCAGGTTATATGAAAGCAAAGACATTAGCCGGAATCTTGCCTTAAGAAATCAACTTTGTAATATGAAGATGGAAAACTCAAAATCTGTCTCATCCTATCATATGAGAGTTTCTAAGATTAGAGATCAACTTGCAGCTATTGGAGATGTCATTAGTGACAAAGAGCTTGTAACCAAAACCCTAAATGGGTTTCCAACATTTTGGATTCCTTTTGTACAAGGAGTGTGTGAAAGAAGCAAGTTACTCAAGTTTGATAAGTTATGGGCAGATTGCACACTCAAAGAATCTACACTTGCAGACCAATAGAAGATATTAATTGTTGACGAAGAGGAAGCTCTTATATTTCAAAAGAACAGAAGAAGTTTCTTCAAGAAGAACAATAAAGAAGATAACTTTGTAAGAGTTCCAGATAAAAAGAAAGATGTTTCAAAGATCAGATGCTACAACTGCCAAAAGTTGGGACACTTTTCCTATGATTGTCCTCAAGGAAAGGGGAAAAGAAAGCATCAAGCACATGTGGCAAAGGAAGAGGAATCTCCTCCCTCAAATAATGCTTTAGCAGAAATTGAAGATTATGTACTTTAAGTTGAAGATAGTTGATCTGAAGAAAGATAGCAAATGGTGGAGTCTGTGGAGCCTCCCCACACAAAAACAAAAGATAAGCATTAATGTTTATTTTTAGCATCTTGTTTACTTTAATACTTTATCATTACAAGTTAGATTTTTGTGAGAATGTCAATTAACCTCATTTTATTTCAGTGTCTATGTATATTTATGAATGAAGTATCAAAGAAGAGGATAAAGAAAGAGATAAAATATTTACTTCAGTGAGTAAGAACCAGACAGTATCCAGTATTCATATAGGAGAAGGAGGCTCCTAAAGATGCAGAACAGAGATGTTCAAGATGAAGAGAAAGATGGATTCTCAGATATAGTTGATGAGATGCAGGTAACTACAGGTTTCTCCAGTATCATTCTTATAGATGTTGAGGGAGCAGGTTGATCCAGTATGAAGTCAGAAAGAAAGAAATGTTCAAACTCAAGAAGGCACCCAGGATGTTACAGAAGATAACTTCAAGGATGATGATTATCAGATGTTACACAGTTAAAGAAGCTCTTAGTTTGGTGAAAGAGGGAGCTATGTCTCTAAGTTCGAAATGGAGGATCGTGATTTGGTGCAGTTAGGAAAGCAATGGTCTATGAAACAGTTTACTCAATGGATGAGTAATGAGATATTTTAATCAAGATGAAAGTTATCCAATAGATGGATGGTTCCCAGCAGATGGGTAGCATGATATTATACCATGGAAAGATTTTGGACCACGAGAGATTTTTTTTCAGATCCCATAGCGAGACCTTCGTAGAGAAGGAGAAAGGAATAGACCTTCGTAGAGAAGGGGAATGAAAAATTTGCCAAGGTTGGCCTCTGTCCAAGTGTTGAGTTTTGGATACTCTAGGGACATGATATAATACCCTCATAGAGAGGGGTGTGACCACCCTTGTAGAGAGGAGTGTGGATGTTTCTCTAAGGGGCGGCGGGCAGATACTCTCCTCTAGCTAAGGATTGAGTAGCCTGGAACACAAACCTTAACCATGTGGAATGGTTAGTTGGCTCTTGAGGTTTGTGTCGTGATCCTGCATGGATCATGGAAAGGGAGTCTAGTCGTGCCCAGGCTAACATATTAGCTTCTCTAGTTCATATGGGATGACTAGGAGTGAAGCTTTGGTAGAAGTCCTCCCCAATGGATGGGTGAGATAGATGACTACAAGAGAAGGGAGAACATAAAAGGA
>SNQJ01S0033693.1:0-11071 GCA_010110895.2 Picea sitchensis | reverse complement strand
ACATGCATAGAGAAGCGTGGACACCTACGAGCTATAGAAGGGGAAAACGAGGATCTGTAGAAAGGGCAAGGAGGAAGATGCTTGTTCCAGGTTGCAGGATATAAGGAGAGATTGCATGTATGTTTGTCAGAGATCATATACAACAGGTATACTACAGAGTTAAAGGTATGTTCATGGTTATGTTTTGAGATTCCATCTTAGTGGTGTTGTGGAGCATGCTTGAGGCGTGACTTTGTGAGGTTTGGGATATACTCTCTTGGATGTTTGGTATATGTTGTAAGGTATGGTTTGAGGCAGATCTGTTGAGGCAAATTGTTGGTGTACTTAGCTTGGTTTTATTGCTATATATTTTGGTACACTATGAGAAGCATTTGTTAGTGTTCTTGGTATATGATCCGCTTATGAGTGGTACATGTTTAAGGCTATATATTAGTGAGGTTTTGGCACATGGTTTGATGTAAGGATTTATGGTATTCATTTTATGGATAATGTGATGTATTGCTAGAGGCCCTTTGTTGGTTATCTTGGAGTATGTCTTTGGTGCATGGTGGATGCACTTGTTGTGGTACAGGTTGGCACTTGATTGTGATTGGTACATGTTTGGTAGAGGCATGTGTTGTCAATGTTGAGCATATAGTGTGAGATATTCTCTTGGTGATTTTGGCATGAGTTACATGAAGTTTGAGAGTTGATCTAGTTTAATGGTTGAGGAGATTATTGTGACAAGTTGTTGGTACAGGCATATGTGACATATTTTACAGTGACAAGTTACACAATGACAACTTAACCGAAACAAAGACGGTGACAGGAAAACTTGGAGAAGTTTTATAGTAGTTTGTGATTTTCATAGAATAAATCTCTAGACATGTGCAAGTTGCAGTAAAGAGAGTCACGAACATCCACGTGTTGCAGCACAGATAGGTCATGGATCCGTAGAAAATATTTAAAGAATATTAGTATAGGTTGTGATAGGTTGATTCATTACCAGTGGCAGGTTGTCTACATTTACACTCTGGGGTGGTTGGACGGGGCAAGGATAGGTGGTTGTAGCCACCTTCCGGTTGTAGCCAGAGAACATAAGGGGTTGTATTCTCATTTTGGTTGGAGCCATAGAATTAGGGAGTTGGAGATTCCTTCAGGTTGGAGCCTGAGAAACTAAGAGGTTGAAACCTCCATCCAGTTGGAGCTGGAGAATTGGAAGTTGGTGCTTCCTTGAATGTAATTCTTTGACATACAAGAAAATAATTATGTGGCTTTCTCCTGCATTGGGTTTCCACGTAAATATTGGTGTATTGTGTATTTGTGGATGTGTCTATGATTGTTTATTATGCACTGATGGATGATAATGTTTATGATGCAACAATGAACTAATGAACATTGTTGAATAAGTTAAAAGAATATATATTATGGTTAATATTTTTATAAAGTGCTCANACACATATAGCCAAAGGCAGATGCTAGGTCGAACGGAATATGTACTCCTCGACTATACCTTTCAAACGCTGTATCAAGCGCCCCAAACAAAGATCATATGAAAAAGTTACGCCCTTGGGAAGTTGACGTATCAACTACCCCATTGGGGCCCACAAACCTTTTGGCGTTTCATCTCCCAAGGTTGGGGTTTTATATTTTTATGGTTTTCTCATTTATGTTTTATGTTAAAAAGGCCTTTGGAGCCTCATTGTACTCATCTTCTTGCGAATGAGCATAGTCATCACATCTCTTCTCATAGATAAGTTGCCACCATTTGAGCAAGTTTGTTTCAGTATGCATTTTTTACTGTTTCAAAAGGTTCTCTTTATTGATAGAAATCAAGTTCTATTGAATCGATGTGTATCTTTGCTATACATCTATATTTCATTCTATTCCATTTATATATTTGAATCAATAGTATCAGAGTGGTCTTCTCTTTATTGGTTTCTCTGTGCATGTCCCCAACAAGGTCAGGGTACAAGGAGTTGGGACCCAAAGTAGTTAATCCCTTGCAAGACCATCCCCGTCAATCACAATGGCCTCCCATGGTGGAAGAAAAGAGAGACAATGGAGTAGGAGATCCTTTTAAATTGTTGCTCGAGGAACCCCTCACACAACAAAAGAACAAGATGATGAATAACTTTTCAAAAATCCTTCGACAGTTGCCAACAAGAGATGCATCTTCATCAAGCGGCCACTTTGGAGGCGTCGCCCCCTTCAAGGTACAAGTCAATTTTTATATCCCCTTATTTGAAGGCCAAATAGATGTGAATGTTGTAGATAACTGGTTGAATCTGTTAAAAGGGTATTTTTCAGTCCATAACTTTTCTTATAGAGAAAAAACTACATTTTCACTCCTAAAGGTTGCCCCCCATGTCAAAGATTGGTGGGAGATTTACTATGAGCAAAATTCCACCGAGGAATATGCAATATTTTCGATCGCACCCACTTGGGATTATTTCAAGGATGTTATTAAGGAACAATACTACCCTATTGGAAACTATGATGACCAATATACGAGATGGACTACACTGCAATAGGAAAGGGACCAGACAATACCAGATTTCACAAATATCTTCCATATCTTGCGCACTAAGCTCGGTATCAAAGACCTCAAATGACATATGGTTCTCAAGTATCGTGGTTGTCTGCATAGATACATCCAAAAATAAATAGAGTTTCTAGACATCTCATCACTGGGCATGTCTTATTGATATGTTGTCAAATCGAGCAGAAATTTAAACAGAAGAAGCAGGAATTTGCATCTACAAATTATTCACAGTAGAAGTTGGGCAAAGGTGGCCCCAACCCACAGAACAAAGGACAGAGCAAGGATGGATCCCCCCAGGACAACCAGTCCAAGCCGCAAAAAAATAAGGGTAATGAGAAGGCGAAGAAAGGCGTTGGGAAGTGATGTGAATTCCATAAAATCCCCTAGCATGACACCGTTGAATGTCACTTGACGCAGTCGTTGGTGGCTAAGTTGAAAGCCTTAGAGTTAGAGGCAGGTTCTGACTCTGAATCATATCTAGACAAGGGGAAGTAGATCCTTGATACAGAACCCGGTGCCACTGTCACTACCACCAAGTTCCATCCAATTGAACCAGAAGAACCGAAGGAAGGTGAACAAATTTTTCACTCGCAAATGTGGGTCAAGGGTGCTCCATTGCATTTCATTGTCGATAACGGAATTCAAAAGAACTTGATCTCATCAGAGGTCATCAAGCGGTTGAACTTGCTGATGACACCACACCTATAGCCTTAAACCATCAGGTGGTTCTGACGAGGAAGATGTCTCTGGTTTAGCCAATAATGTTGTCTTCCCTACGATGTCAAGCCCTTAAAGGATGAGGTATTGTGTGATATTCCCCCCCTTGAAGTTTTTTATGTTCTTTTAGGCCAACCATACTTGTGGAAACATGTTGTATACGAGTCTAAACCTCGTAGTGTTATTATTACTTTGAATAGACAATTTTATAGGATACCATAGGTAGCTCCACCTACCGCGATTTCTTTGATCTCTGCTAAGCAATGTAGGAAGGTCATTTCCTAGACCGATAATTTTTTCTTCTTCATGATTAACTCTCAAAGTGAAGAGAAGGTCGTTGCCACATCCATGGCATTTTCACAAGGCCTCTTCATGCAGCAGAATCAGGTGGAAAATATCGTGGAAGAATACAAAGACCTTCTCCTCACTTAACGGGGTACCACTGCATTGGAAGGTCAACCATTCAATCGATTTAACCCTCGGTGCACCTCTACCCAATTGGCCAGTCTATCGCCGCTCTCTGATGGAAAATGAGGAAATCAAGCGATAAATCCAATAGTTTCTTCAAAAGGGGCACATTCGACCCAACTCCTCACCCTGCAAGAGCCCAATTGTACTTGTGCAGAAGAAATATGGGACTTGGCAACTCTGCATTGACTACATGGCCCTAAACAAAATCATATTCAGGAACCGATACCCAATTCCCCGAATTGACGACCTTCTTGACTAGATCAAGGGAGATAAGTTATTTAATAATATTGACCTGAATTCTGGCTACGACCAGGTCCCAATAGAACATACTGGTGTATGGAAGACTGCTTTCAAGTCCAAAGAAGGTCTTTTCGAATGGCTAGTCATGCCCTTTAGTTTGACAAATACTCCAACAAATTTCATGAGATTGATGGACGATATATTGTGGAATTTCATCAATTCTTTTGTGGTGGTATATCTAGATGATATCTTCATCTTTGGCAAGAATTGGGCAGAACACTTGCAACATATTCCTTAGGTGATTCACACTCTATGAAAACACAAGTTATATGCTAACTTGGAAAAATGATCCTTTGGCATGAACAGGGTCCAATACCTAAGCTACATTGTTGATGAAAATGGTGTGCATGTGGATCTAGCCAAGATCCAAGTCATTCATGATTGGCCAGCCCCAACCACACTAAACGATCTTTGAAGTTTCTTAGGACTTGCCAACTTCTATTACAGGTTCATGTTTAGATTCTCCCATTTTGCATGGGCCCTCAGGAAAGTAATCAAGGGTGATGGCAAGGAAAAAATTTGTGAGGGAAGTCACAATGGAAAGCATTCGATGATCTAAAACATCGCTTTTGCTCAAATCTAGTACTCTCCTTACCTGATCCTAGAAACCTTTTGAGATTGAGACCGATGCCTCAAACTATGTCGTGGGTGCATTTCTCACTCAGCACAGTCATCTAGTGGAATATCATAGTGAGAAACTATCAAATGTCGTCTATAAGTACCCCACCTATGACAAAGAAATGTATTCCATTGTACAAGCATACTAACAATGGAAGCACTACATTCTTGGAAAGGAGATAGTCATCCACACTGATCACAAGCCTCTGCAATTCATGTAAACACAAGGAAAATTATAGAACGACCACCATCAAAAGTGGTCAACATAATTACAACAGTTCCATCTCAACCTCAAATATAAGACAGCGAGCACCAATCATGCCGCTAACTACCTCATTCGACCTCTCGTTGCAGACTTAACCACAGCGCTCCACTCGTGTGGCCATGAGGCATCCAGGTGGCCCCTACTCTACAAGAGCGATCCTAACTTCTACCACTTACCAGATGCTAGGAATAGGTGAAACTATCACTAAATTTCATCTTTAGGATGGACTATTAGGCCATCTAGGCCACCTCTATGTTCCTTCAAGAGAGCATGTGAAGCTGATTTGGGAAGCTCACTACAGTTAAATAGCAAGACATTTTGGCATGGAAAAGACTGTGGCGTACTACAAAATAATTTGCATTGTCCAAAACTTCGCTAGAACATCAACAAGTATATCATGTCTTACATTGCCTATGTCATTGTCAAACCAGCCACTAAGAAGCAAGGATTGTACACCCCTTTGCCTACTCCTGATAGGCCATGGGAATCCATCTCGATGGACTACACGTCAAACCTTCCTTCAACCAAACACGGAAATGACTGTGTTTTTGTGGTGGTTGATATGTTTTCTAAGATGACCATCCTCATGGCCTAGAAGAAGAATATCATAGCAGAGACTACTACCAAGATCTTCTTCGAAAGGGTGTGAGTACACTTTGGAATACCACATAACATCATATCATATTGGGACAACAGGTTCCTAAGCACATTTTGGTCCAGCCTATGGTCACAGTTGGACACCAAGCTCACCAAATCCACTTCCTTTTGATAAGCCCTTACAACATATTATTTTCCATCTTTAGTTAATTGATACTTATTGTCTTCACAATAGAATATTGTCTTTCTATCAAACAGATATGGACTCCCAAGCACAATACCACATATATAAGGTGGAACTACATCTAACTCAACCTCATCTATAAATTGTGAAGCGATAACAAACTTTAGAACACATTGCCTATTCACTTGCAACTGATTATCATTATGAATCCACCCTAATGGATATGGTTTCTTATGAGGATTAGTAGTTAATCCCAACTTTTTAACAATTGTCTCTGATATCAAGTTTACTTGTGAGCCACTGTCAAATAGAGTATCAATTTTTGTATGTTTGGAAATTACTCTTATGTGAAAAAGTTATGTTCGTTTGATCTCATCAACTTCATTATCAACTTTTAAAGACTGAATTGAAGAACTTGTACTAGCTTCAGAATGTTTACCTTTGATTCTCATGACTGTGACCTTAGTCTCATTTCCCGAATCGGACCCCAAGTCTGTTTGAGTTGTTGCAGTAGTTGTTGGCTTCCCTTTATTTCCGAACTTTGTTGGTTTCAATTATGGGTGAAGGATCCAACAACGATCCTCACTATGGCCTTCTTTCTTACAATGAGTGCATGTAGGTTTTTACTTCTTCCCTGTATTAGTCTTCTTCCCTTTAAACTTCTCTTTACCCTTGATTTTGAATTTTCCTTCAGTAGATTTAAATGGTTTTACAAAATCAACATTTACATTCTTGCATCTAGATTCAAGATGAGTCGTTTGCACACACACCTCATCTAGACTAGTAATTAAACATAAGAATGGTATGTCGTAAATAGTTATGCAAACCACCTATGTACTTAAACAATGTCTCTTGAGTATCCAATGGTATTCCCAACAATAAAGCTCTTTTTTGAAACTCTTGTGTATAACTTTGAACAGTTTGTCCCTTTAATTGCCTAAAGTTTTGCCATGACATAATAGCTTGTTGCATATAAACTAGAGGATAAAATTGCTTTCGTAAAGCAGATGTAAAATCAAGCCATGAAGAGAGAGTCTTACCGAAATTTTTAAGATCATGTTTTGCCCTGCTTTCCCACCACACAAGGGTGGTTCCTCCCATATTGAGACTAGCAAGTTGGATCATAGTCTCATATCTATGATTTTTTGTATCCTGCAATACACTTCAATTTGTCTTATCCAATTATCTAACTTTTCCGCATTTAGTTCCCCATCATACAAAGGTAACTCAAACTTAACATCAAGCTTTAACAAAGGCATGTCAGAGTTATGCTTATGTGTATGCTTTTGTATAGTATGTGTAGTGGAGTGAGAACTAGCATTTGAAGAAGAATGAGAAGAAGGTGGTGAAGGAGGAGGCTTTGAAGATTCTCCTTTGGCTTCACTTTTCTCCTTCGTAAAAGGTTCTCCTAGAACAGGTTTCTTTCTCTCTAAGAAATCATCATATAACACCTTGACCCTTTCTGACACGGAGAAAAATGTTTCTTCGAACTTTCTAGTTCGTGGAGAAGTTTCTTCTTCGATTGCCATTATTTTCTTCCTCAACACTCGTTCTATCTCTGAAATGAATTCAGCCAATGATCCTTCTCCTCTCCGAGATTTGGATCTTGTGAGCATCCAATCCTGCACTTGTTAAACCTTCCAACACAACCAAAGCTTTGATACCAAAATACCAAAGTTGGACTCCACCGGAGTCGAACCTGCGACCTTCGGGCGTGGGAAGCGTCTTGGCAAGACCGGGCTACCAACCTGCCCACAATGGTGCTTATTATCCTAAGTTCAAATAAAATATTTGAACTTACCTTGAGGTTTGGGCAGAGGCGGAAAGGGCTGGGGTCTAGCCCCATCCCACGGTCTTGTTGCTTATACATACACCCACAACTCAGCACCAGCGCATATTCACTCGGGGATAAGGCAAGGCAAGGCGCGGGGCCACCGGAGTGGGGACTTCCACCATGAGACCAAGGTTATAACCAACAAAGAGGGTCGATCAGCGAGGGGTTTATCTCGTCCGATCAGACCCTGGTTCCATTGTATGCGTCATGCGACCAAGAGCATTAGGAGGAGGGGCCAGCGCGTAGCACCCTTGTGGGTTGGCGCTTGGCCATGTGGCTCATATGACCCTGGAAAAGGGGTGCGCACCCAACCTTGGGGGCCTAATTTGATTTTTGTATATCAGAGTGGTTATTTTGTTATAGTTTTGGCCCAAATTGGGTCTTTTTGGAGATTTATTGGCCATTTGGAGGGGGATTTGATCCCAAAAAGAGGCCAGATCCATGTGGGAAGTTGGGCTTCCATTACTGAGCCTAAAAACTATATAAACCAGGCCCTTTAAGCTTGTGCGGGTACTTTTGTATTGCAGGGAATGTGAATAGCAGCTTGAGCTAATGGCCCATTTCTCATTTTTTAGGGGCATTAAGTCATGTTTTGAGAGAAGATAGTTGAGGCATGTGTGCATCTGCACAAGGAGGTCTTGTACAGCAGATCAGAAGCATGTTTTTAATAGAAAGGAACAATTGTAAAGAGAACTTGAGCATTAAAGATCAATAAAACGGTCCTTCACTTGGAAGTGGACACGGAGACATAGCCACACATTGGTGAACTTCGTTAACAAGTTCTTTGTGTCTATTTCTCTTTCTTATTGTTGCTATCTTCTCTTATTTGCAGCATGGTTAATGATGTTTGAACTCTTTAATCATTCATGAGCATGAAGTTAATGTCATTTTGTTATTAATACCTTTCATTTTTGGATCAAGTACAAAAGGTGTACCATATCATGTACCATCATCATCAAGACATGCCTCAAGCATGTACCATAAACATAACCCTCAATAACACATGTAAAGCATACATTTGATCATGTAGCAGACCTAATACACAAAATTACAAACCTGTAACTCTTCCTCAACTTCAACAACAAGAGAATCGTGCCTTCTTCAAACTTTACCTCAGTCTCGCAGGACTAATTTTGGATTAGTAACAAACCCTAATTTTCAACAAGCATAACTCTGTATATGTAATGAATAAAGGTCTAAAATTTTAACCACAGATACTCTGAAATCTTTCTTCCATCTCCTCAAAATTTCAAGATCTGAAACTTCTTATAACAGAAGTTATAGTGAAAATGGCAGACCTTGTTGAATTCTAGCCTATTCTGGAGAGCGAACTTGTACAGCATTCCACGCATTCAATATTTGATAATTGATTATGAAACTCACACACAAGATACTACGGACTGTTATATTTCCACTGGAATTGGTCTCATAGAATTTGGATCTTTATGAAGAAGTTATGACCGTTTTACCCGATACACCTATTTGAGACTAGTTTGAGGACTAGTCAAAAACCCTATCTTCCATAGAGTATATCTCCAAAAGTACAACAACCCATAAGCTGGAATTTTTACCACAGATACCTTGATATGTCTTCTCAACAGCTTCTAATTTTCTCTATATGATTTATCTTAGAAAAATAGTTACAGCAAAAATGGTAAGATGACCTTTAAATAACATACCTTAGAACACATCATCACAAGACTTCATCCTCCCTTGGAATTTCGTCCTTCTTCACTTCATCTTCCCTCTAAAATTATCCTCAGATCTCCTTGGTTACCTCAGATAAGAATCACTTATTCACATAGAAGATAT
This sequence comes from Picea sitchensis, assembly GCA_010110895.2. Lineage (NCBI taxonomy): Eukaryota > Viridiplantae > Streptophyta > Pinopsida > Pinales > Pinaceae > Picea > Picea sitchensis. The sequence goes on along the minus strand of SNQJ01S0033693.1, from coordinate 1,749 downwards.
TCAATAGAATGTGTGTGTAAATGTCCTTATGAGTGACTTATTGAGGTGTATATATATTTTTTCTAAGTAACATTTTTCCTTCACTTTAGGGCTTCTTGAAATTTTTTGTTACAACCATTTTACCCTTTCATTAATGACATGCAACCAATTAGAGGCTTCTTAACCCAACTTGCAACCAATTAGGGGCTTCTTAACCCATCTTTGGGGCTTCCAATTTCATGACCTCATAACTCCTCAACCGTGAAGAACTACGTGACATTCCACCTACCGTTGAAGACGGCATGACGAGGACTATCCATCTATGAGTGTGTTACCTGCATTGACATTGTCCTTCATATCCTTATTCATCAAACAACTTCGGGCTTCATGACCACACCCATGGGTTTCTTGTAGACTTCTTCAAAGCGTCTTCTCGTTATGGCCATGCTTAGAGCTACACCATAAGGGGACCACTTTGGAGACTTGTCCAAATACACCCATCACATTTGTTGACATCAATGACAACCAATTGTCCAACAAAATAGCCAAGACTTCTTATCAATTTTAGGGACACAAATGTTCATTTGCAACCATAATACCTCCTCACAAATTTATAGGAAACCTTAAAAGAAAGTTATGCCCCTAAGGATCATTGATACACTATGCAATGTTCTTTATTATTCTACACTGCATGATTGAAGTGTAAGAGACCCTAAAGTCCATAGTGGTTGGTAGTGGTCGATCTAGGGTGGAGACAACTACAAAGCAAGAGAGGAAGGTGGGGCAAGTGAGTAGAGGTCAAATATCTTTTTGATTTTTCTAACAACATTAGTGGAGATGATTCATTTTGTAGATTCAAGTTCACCTTGCCTCGATGTGAGGCAATTGATAGTATGATAGGGAAAATGAGGGAGAGTTTTTGTCAAAAGCATCCTACATTGGCCTTCTTCAAAAAAATCCAAGTTATAAAACAGAGTAGGTGGGATAAATTGAATACCCCTTTTACCTGGCTCATCTACATTTCACCCAAAATGGTATGTTGATAGATTAGCGAGAATGCCACCTATAAATGATTCTACAATGAATGACGAGTTCAAAAAAGCATCTCCAAATGTATACCCTATATAAGGAGGAGACAATAATCCAACAATAGCTTATATATTTTGTTGAACTCAAGTACTCTTTAAGTACATTAAAGACAAGGTAAGATATACCTAAGAGGAACTATTAGATTGTGAAGGATGCTTTGAGATGGAACTTCAAAATATGTCATATTGTTGTCAAATTTCTCTCAAGGGTTGTTAGTTCTTAAACTATTGAGAGGAGTTGGTAGGGAGTTTAATTTACATCACTATGACCATGCTAGATTTGAGTTATGTAGTTTGGATTGAGTCATGATGAATAGCAAGTTCCAAAGATGTTCACTAGAAAGCATTAAAGAAAAAATAAAAAGTATGTGAAAAGTACATTGTATTATGGGCTTGAATATGTGTAGGGTAATGTCTTCAAATTGGTTGGATACATATATTTAAATCAAGCAAGTTACATAGAGGAAAGAAAGTCCACCATAGGCTACTCATTTAGCATGGGATTAAGAGTAATTTTGAGGATTAGTCATAAGCAACTAACAATCATATAGTCCCCCCACAAAACAAAATAGAAAGCAATAGTCCATACAACATGTGATGCAATATGGCTAAGGAGGGTTTTAGCTATTATGGATCTTCAAGAGATCCAATCCACACCCCTTTATTTTGATAGCTAGAGTTT
>SNQJ01S0033692.1:87216-101906 GCA_010110895.2 Picea sitchensis | reverse complement strand
AATTTATTTTTAAATGTAGAAACCTTGGCGAATCTTACTAATCCTTCATATGCCAACCATAAATGTTTGGCGATATATATGTAAAAATATTCAAATTTCTAAGGATTTTATATAGTTTTTATAAATTTTTGGTGATTTTTAAGGTAAAATAATTTTATCCTATAGAATTTGGGCGAATCATTTTTAAAATAGCGAATCTTGTTTTTGGAAAAAGCATGGAAAATTAGCCCATGAGCGAAATTTAGCCCCTAAAATCATCAATGGGCTGAGTCACCGGTATTGAAAACTTTCTTCTTGATGAATTTATCATGCCCTCGAGATCTTTGTTCCTGTACCAAAACAGTGTGTTGGAATGCATCTTTCCTGATTTCATCCAACTCATTGAGTTGGGATATTCTCTGTTTTTGTGCCTCTGATAGATCTATGCCGAGTTGTGAAACTGTCCTAAAGGTTTTCACTTGGATATCAATAGGCAGAAGAACATGTTTTCCATACACTAGCTCATATGGAGTAAAGCCTGTGGTATTTCTTCATGTGGTTCTGGAGGCCCACAGTGCTTCCAAAATCCTGTCTGCCTAGTCTTTGTGTTGTTGCTAGACCGTCTTGGTTAGGATCACTTATAGTACCTTATTTTTAGACTCCAGCTTCCCATTTTCTTGCGGGTGATATGGATAATATTTATAGTGCTTTATATGGTACCTTTGAGTAAGCACTTGCATTGAATTAGATGTAAACTGTGCTCCGTTATCTATCACAATTTCTCTTGGAATACCAAAGCGAGTAAAAATATCTTCATAAAGAAAATCTATAACAGAATCTTCACTAGCAGAAAAAAGGGATTTTGATTCCACCCACTTGGTTACATAATCAGTGAAAACAAAAATGTACCTTTTTTTCCCTGATGAAGGAGAGATTGGTCCCAAAAAATCCAAGGCCCATCTTTTAAAAGGTTCGACTAGAACTTGGGTTTGTAAGGGCATCTTGTCTACTTGTACCAACTTACCCATTCTCTGACAACTGTCACAACTCCTCACATACTTGTTGGCGTCTTTGAACAACGTTGGCCAATAGTACCCTTGATGAAACAATTTGTAAGAAGTCCTTTTATCTGCGAAGTGGCCTCCGCAGGGGCTATTATGGCAGGCTTTCAGGATATCATATGTTTCATCTTCTCATATGCATCTTTTGATAATCATGTCAGGTCCCGTATGAAATATATCTCCCCCGATCCATGAATAAGTTGCATTGTTCTTAACAATTTGTTGTCTTTCTCTTGTGGAGAGTGTTGAGTGCAATCGTTGTCGTATAAATTTCTCAACAATTTAATGTCAACCAGGAGCTCATAAGTTTAGAGGCACAACACAATATGTGTGAGGATTTGAATTTGTCTATCCTAAACTAGTAAAGCAAAGAACATAAAGATAAAATAATATGAATATACAAATGACAAATTTTACCTACTATATACAACACATAGGTGTACTGGCATTAGTGCATGGAGGCCCTTCCATCCTTCAGTAAGTACACCATAATCTTAACACAAGATAGAGATCAAAATGGAAGCATGTCTTGTATTCAAAATAATATGATTACATCTTCATTCCAATATAAGATCTCCTCTCTACTAACCTCAAGAACCAACTTATCAATTCAAAACATGAGAATTTCCCAAACTTCACACATGCCTTTTGAAAGGAGAAGGCTCTCCTATTTATACAAGAACATAAGAAGCTACCCCATTAATGTAGATCCACTATTCTCTCCCTAGATCCATAAAAATCTCATATAGTTACAACCAAATAGCTAATGATGAGACACATATCCTCTTTGACCTTTATCCAAATCTCCTTCCATATCTTGAAGGGAATTCGAATTTGAGTATTGGAGGCCACATAAGAGTGTCTTGGAAGCTTCCAAATCACCTACACATGTCACCAAAATCATTCTAATTGTTAGGTATAAGTATAAGTATATTATTTTCTAAAGTTTAACCACAAATCCACTTAAAAATGTTAAGAATTAATAAACTTTGGAAAACTGGTATAACCCAATGATTAGATAAATGTAATGATGTGGAGTGGATATGAAGGGTGACATGAAGGTAATATGGAAGTGATGTGAAGGTATTGGTGAATAATGGAGTGATAATATGGACTATTTTGAGGCCCAACATACTCCCAAACTGAAGGTATTTCATGTCCTCATGCAATCTATTACATTACATCTTGATACTTGATCTTTGGCTTAAAGTCTGCATGATATCATTTACTTAAATTTTGCAAAGTGTTTTTGATGAAATGCAACTTGGTTGGTTCTTGTGTTTCAACCATATTTTTGTTTATTTGCATTCAATTTTAATGTATGATCTTTGCATATTGATAATGTGATTTTTATTGGAGAGTATTTTTGTTGGAATGCATCATGGTTGGTTCTTGTGTGACAACCTTGATTGTGTTGGCATCAATTATCTTTTAAGTATTTTTTTTTGAAAAGCCATTTATATGCTCATGATGATGTAATAGTAAATATATTTGAAAAGCCATTTATATGCTCATGATGATGTAATAGTAAATATATTTTGAAAGTATGTGGGATTTGAATGTGATATGAATGTTTTGAATGTTATATGAATGTGGTAACATATGAATATGAATGTATTTCCCCCCTCAACTGATGGTTTTGGAAATTTGACAAAATGATGAAAGGAAGTGAAGTTTTTCCAAAAAATATCATTTTAACATTTTCAAGGAATTAAATGGTTAAAAGTTAGACAATATCATACCTTAAATTACCCTTTCAAAAATGGATGAGAGTTGTGCATGTGTGGCTGAAACATTCTGATCATAGTCATCTTCACTTGGCTGTGAGAATGGTGGATGAAGTCAAAAAAAAAAGTGAACCTTTTATTGTTGTTGCATCTTCTGCTAAATCTGCTGCTAGATCTTCTGCTGAATGTTCAGAATCTGCTGCTGAATGCGGCTGAAAATGTATAAGGCTTGGAAGGTATACAAAATTCAAAATTTACACTTCCCCCCCTAGCCTTATTTATTGACTTGTCCTCAAGTCATTTACATAAAAAACTGAAAAGTAATTCTGCATCCTCTGCTACAAAATGATTAGTCTTCAAGTCTTCAATGCTCATTGGCACAATTCTTGTCATGTGAATAAATGTTTCGGTGTCGAACATAACAAGAAATTGTTAACTTAGTGGCCATTGATGGATGCCACTAGTCAACACGAGAACTCCCATCTTTAATGAGGATGAGAGTCAAGATGCCCTGAACACATCTTGCTAAGTATGAATGAATTTGTTGTTGTCAAATACTTTAGAAGATCCGATAAACAAGGGACATTGATGTATTCCCTTTGTTTATTGGCATGATAGCTTGCCTTTAAGGCATGCAAGCTTCAAGGTGTTTTTAGAAAAAATATTTAGATTCAAGGACTATGGACGCAATAGTGTATGGAAGCAAGGTTTTATTTGCAAGTGTAGAAAAAATGAAACTGCCAATGAATAGGTAAAGTGGACCAAACAGCTTGTAGATGACCTTGGTTGGTTTTATTGGTGGGTTAGGATTGAAGATAAATGTAATGATTATAATATGAAAAAAATATGATTATAAGTTTGCGGTACTTCTGGAAACTGAGTACAATCCACAACAGAAATAAACAAGTTTAGAAAATCGTCTTTTGATTGGATTTTCAATTCCCCTGCTTGTTTGAGGGTTATAAGGGGGTGTAATTTTTTTTTTCTATATGATCTCCAATTTCCACAATTTTCAGAGATTCAATTCCTGCATCTTCGGAAGACTCTATTCCCTTGTCTTTGGAAGACTCATTTATGTATTTTTACAAGTTTCGTACATCTTCCAAGGATCTGACAGTATTGGTTTGGCAGGCGGGTACAAAGTGAGTTTCTTCATAGCTAGAACATTTGAATGGGCATCTCCCCCAACCTACATCCAATGAAAGCATCGGTTGTGGCCAACCACAGTCTCGTGAGGATAACAGGATGACCTACATTACTTATTTTTGGGTTGGATAACTAGAAATCTACCGGATATTCCCAAGAATTTAGAGTCACCAAAATATCATCAAGCACCCCGGGAGGCTTGATTTTGGATCTATCAGCAAGTTCGAGTACCGTAGGTGTGGGCCGGAGAGTATCCAATTGCATTGTTTCCATGGTCAATGCAGTCATGATATTTATTATAGCCCCAAAATCAATTAAAGTATTTCATATGGGAACATCATTGATGGAAATGGTGACTATTGGATTTTCGGGATCTCCATACTTTTTCACCAATGGTTTCCCAGACATTAGCTCAGCCAATTGACTTTCCACGTGAATAGTGGGGGGTTCTTTTCATTTTCTTCCAGGTTTTTTAATGCATAACTCCCTGACATGTTTTGCGTAAATGGGAATATCCTTTATAGCATGTAGCAAGGGAATTCTGACACAGACATTCCGTATCTGAGCTTCCAGGTCGAATTCAGGGAGGACTATTGGCTTTTCTATGGCCGACCTTTCCGGATAAGGTGGAAGTTTAGATGTTTGTGGATGCTTGGTAGGAATAGTAGATGTTTGTGTCTGAGTAGAGGGAGTAACTATATATCTGGGTTGGTTCTCATTTATTGGTTGTTCAGGAGTTTCTTCTTCTTCCTCAATGACAACCATGGAATCTCTTGGTTTCACGACTTTCCCTGATCTCAGATGTATATTCTGAAGAGGCATTCAAGTGATAAAGTAAGTCAGAAAGGGTTGCACCTTAGCATTAAAGGTAGTCTGTGCAGCTTTGTTGTTTGGGTTTGGTACCAGCTGTGCAGGCATTTGTGTTGGTCTGGGAGGGTTTTGGTTTGTAGTCAGCTATGGTAATTGTGGGACTGTTATTTGGGTAGGCGGGTACAATGATGGCACGGGTGGGGGGTATTGCGAGTAGTTAGGATAGGTCATTTGGAACTTTTGTTGAGGCATCATCCCTTGAGGTTTAACTCTCCAATTTTTCTACCAAGGCTGAGTTTGAGTTTGTTGTTGTGGCCAAGTGTTTTTCCATGGAATTTGAGTGTTCCACTATTGTTGATAAGTATTATAGGGTGAAAAAGACGATGAAAAAGGATCTTGGAACATGACTTGGGATCTTGGCTTCCATGGTTTCTTTGATACATCTTGAAAAGAAGGTTCTTCCAACTCCTTGTTTTCTTTATATATAGCTTTACGTCTGGGCAGCGAGGGGAAATTATACATTTCATGATCCTCCATGCATATTTCACAAACCTGCACATTATCCAATGGGAGCTCTTTATATGCATGCTTCTTTCAACAGTGGGGACAAAACATATACACAACAAATTTCTCTTCATCTTTCTTTTTCTTAACTTGAAACATATCTAGCTGAGAACTAAGAGTACCAAGAATTTTTGTTTTAAACTTTTCCAATAAATTTCCTAATTCTATCCTTGATACTCCACCTCCTGCAGAAGATCTTCTTACTTTTGGAAAAACATCCCTTACTCCCTTATCAAATTTTTCTCGACTCCTAGAATATCTCTTGCATAAATCACAGATGGTAGCAAATGGAAATTACGACATATCACCTGCACCCATTATATTTAGCACATCAATGTATTCTTCTTGGATCCCTTTAAGGAAGATAGTCTGGATGGTATCATTGTTTAAAGTATTTTTTTTGTTTTTTTGAATATTAGAGAGAAAACTGTCTACATAGTCTTCAAGACTCTCATAGTCTGATTGATGCATATTAAAGATGTCATTGTGGGAGTCTCGGGTTCTACAGTAGTCTTGATATTTTTTAAGGAAAGTACTTTTCATGTCTTCCCAAGATCGGATAGAGTAGTCTTCAAGTCCCATAAACCATCTTAGAGAATAGTTTTTTAAGGTTGCTGGAAACAATTTTAATTTTTGTGCATCATCAACATAATTCTAGCTTCTACAGAGAATGTCAAATTAAAAAAGAAAAGCATCTGGATCCTCTATAACCACACCTCTAAAATTTGGAAGGACCGACGGGGGAATATTTTTCATGTTTACATTTGGCATTAAGTCAGGTATGGGGAATCCAAAGGTAGATTGTCCTTCTGGTTCCCTATTTCTTTCTTCTTCGTCTGCCATGTGTTGAAATAGACTAAATTCCCCCGGGATTGGTGAGAATGGTGGTTCAGATATAAGATTCTGATGAAGGGGAAAGTTTTCTCCTATTTGCAGTCTTCAATTTCCTCCCACCACAAAAGTTTCCACTTGTGAAATGACCACGTTGTGGGGTGTTTTGAGAAATCGATGTATATGCTCAGGGTTAACAATCTGCTCTAATGATGGATCGATGTTTGGGCTTCCAACCTGTGGCCCTTCAGTTGGTTGGTCCTGCAATTCTCCCTCTTCTTCCTGCACCTTTTCCACTATTTGTTTAGATTGCGGGGTGGCCACCTTTGATGTAGAACCCTCACTCCGTGAGATTCCTGTGTATCTTTCAGCCAGATTAATAAGAGGGGTTTTAGTGCTACCAAATAAATTTTCTGGAAAATCAGTTTTTAAAAATCTACCCTTACTATCCCTAGGCCTAACCATGAGTTAACCATATGCCATATAGGGTTTGGAAGGACTCACAATAGTGGAAGCATAGGTTATTACCTTCCATCTTACTGTCTTTCTACCACCATTCTGGAAAGGAACACAAAACACTTCAAAGGAAACAATCAAACTATGAAAAACTACTTCTTATCGTTTACCTTTTAGCAGTTCCCCGACAACGACGCCAAAATGTTGGGCTATCTAATTTCTGTAATAAATTCCCACATAAATTTTCAACCAGGTTCATAAAATGATGAAATGCAGACACAATATGTGCAGGCAAATGATATAAGTATACCCTAGCTTGTCTTCCAGGAGCAAGAGGTCTAGGAAATCATTTAATCAAGCAAAAACTCAAACCAAACTATCGTTACTCTACAATGAAACTTAACAATCAACTAAGGAATCAATCATGTATATTCTATAAAAATAAATCATCTATTGATTAATGAAAACAAAATAAATATCTCCCAAACTGATGCCTGTATAAGCCAACTTTATGGATCCACTCAAGTCTCCATGTGATTATCTTACTGACCTATCATGAGAATAATCAGCTGGAGGATGTTCCCTATTAACCAACCCTATTCTTAACCTCAGAGGTTTACCTCATAACAAGCATGACAGACTATAGGGTGCCACAACATTATTACCCACACACAAGAACCAGTGTACATGGGAATGACTCTGAAAGAGTCTTTCCACAAGCTTGACACTTAATTTGATGAAGTAACTAAGTAACTATATTATAGGAAAACTTGAAACTCTCGGCAAATCATGTAAACACACAAATTATACACTAATCAATAGCTACACTCTAATGTAAACACACAACATGCATTTAAATTAATCACTTGGCTCCTAAAATGTTATCTCTCATTGCTACCGTACCTCTATAGGTCACACCACGCATAACAAGAAAGTAATTCAAATCCCCAAAGATAGGTTCTCATTAATGACCTATGCCCTTAATACCATAGAGTCTGATTACAGTAACTGATTATCCTGTAGATACAATCCATTCTTTCAACAGTAAAAAATGTATTCAAAGTTTATTAAGATGTGACTAGGTCATCACAAAGATTCTATATTTAATATTAATTCTTCTTATCTGAAAATAAGTGATGAAGTATTTCCTCATGAACATATATAAGTTATGGAAGCAGGGATGATTTTAAGGATGGAAATTTGTTTTAAAATGTAGAAACCTTGGCGAATCTTACTAATCCTTCATATGCCAACTATAAATGTTTGGCAATATTTTTGTAAAAATATTCAAATTTATAAGAATTTTATATAGTTTTTATAAAACTTTGGCGATTTTTAAGGTAAAATACTTTTATCCTATAGAATTTGGGTGAATCATTTTTAAAATAGCGAATCTCATTTTTGGAAAAACCATGGAAAATTAGCCCATGAGAGAAATTTAGCCCCTAAAATCATCGATGTATGGAAGTCTTAGCGTGATCATATATCTCATTTCAGATCGTTAGAATGTGCTCAATAAACCAACTCTTGTTAATTTAGAATCAATCCTGTGCATATCGTATTATAACCCCAGGTTATCACATACATAGTAGATGAATTCTAGATCTTAATTCAATTTTATCCAGTGAATGATGTGAGTGCTTACTTATTCATCATTTATGGGAAGTATTTAAAGGAGGTATTTGAGATTAAGTAAGCTGCAAATAAATACTGGAACATATGTGCCCTTCAAGTGTCTACAGATAAAGAGATATACTTTGGTGAAATACATGCATATAATCGTTCATTTACAATCTATGTGTTCATATGAAAGCATCTCCATTGTACAAAGGGAAATCTGATTCATAGCTTAAGAGAAATCCCCAATGGGTATAGGAAACACAAAACCTCAAGAAAAACTTAAGATATAAATATCTCTCCACACCAATCTATTTGGAAATAAAGTTACAACAAACTAAAGAACATGTAATATACAAATAACTCAACTTACCAAGGTAGGTGAGCCCATGCCTTCCCAAGTAGTGAGAGAAAGCGATTTAGTAACTCACCATGCTTATGAACAAGGATAAATCAAAACCTAATTAATATCACACATAAACCCTTTACTCACATCACATCCATCATAATTTCAAGACAAGAAATGGATAACATAGTTTTTCATTATCTTTTGCAAAGAGTATGTGCATCTTAAAAATTACACAGATAAAACCCCCTCACACATATCTAGTTCTGAGTATATCATATTACATTGCTTTCCCCAGTTCTCTGGAACTCAGGGCCAAAAATGACTTAACAAAACTAGAGGATCTTACTAACCATGATTTCCTCTATCTCAGGAAATTGTTACAACCATCTTAGATATCGTCTTGTGTTGAGTTCAGACCTCGATCAGGTTCTACTCTAGAAGATTTTTTCGTGGGTCGATTCCATGTAATAGAATACTGCTGGGTGCAAGGGAAACGGTCAACAACCATTACATTAATCATAAGAACAATACCCATGTTGCTAACTCCGTCCTGGGTACGCGCAGCTAGGAGAAGCTACAACCTTAGGTACTAGAATGCCTATGTAGGTACTGGAAAGAAATGAATAGTGCGGGAAAATCTGTTGCATTGAAAAGGTAAGTGTCTTTTATCATTGGTAAACAAATAGCTAAAAGATCTTAATTAATTTATCAAGAACTTCAGAAATTATTGAAATAAACAAATTTTACCTCATGTTGTAATCAGGATCTTTAGGCAAGCAAATAGGTAATAATAGGAGGTAATAAGTTGGATTTCAATGCCTAGGTAGGGGGTAAATGGCCAAAAGAGGTGTATGGTGAGTGAAAAAATGGGATCTCAACATAGATCAACAGTCCTAGAAAATTGCAGGCTGCGAACTAGCGCATCCACTAATTCTTCCTTCTCTCACCACAGTGGCTCCCCACCGTTGATTCTTTGCTCACAGATCGATGATCCTAGTTCATTTCGGGGCTTCGACCTTCAGAGTTATCAACCTATTTATGCTTAATTTTTCCTGGAGTTCTTTCACCTAGATTCCATGATTTTTTGACACGTACCTCCTACAGATCAATGGTCACAAGCCTCTTTGGCTATTCGGGATTTAGAAATTTTCAACTTTCCACCCTTTTCTTCTCCCAAAGTACTTCCATATAAATTCGATGATATTTCAATGCGTTCCCTTCACATATCAATGGATGTGATTCACTTATTATCTTCAGGCTTCAAGGGTTTCAGTTCTCAGTCTTTGCTTTCTCCTGGAGTGTTTTCACCTGAAGACAACGGTCTGATGATGCGTGTTCCTCACAGATTGACGACTGTGATTTGCTTTGCCTCTTTGGGCTTCGAGAGTCCCAACTCTTACCCAATCACTTTCTCTTAGAGTGTTTTCACCCAGAGTTCACAGATCTCTACCACGCATCCTTCTAAATCATATGGTTACGATTCACTTCGGTGATTCAGACTTCAGGGATCTCAACTTATGCACACTCATTTTCTCTCAGAGTGTTTTCACCCGGAGTTCATGGCTCTCTGCCATGTGTCCTTCTAAATCAGAAAACTACAATTTACTTTGGATCTTCGGGGTTCAAGAGTTTCAACTCCTAAACTAAAACCCTCGAAGGGAATTTTCCCCGGAGTCTTAGATCGATGGTCCACCGACTTCGATCGAATGGACGACCTAGATCAATCCTTTTAGCTTTGATGAATTATTTTAGTCATCTACATGACACAACTTCTTGTGTCTTTTGATGCCAAAATTTCGAACAAGTTCTCCTCTCGGTTAGTTTCTCCTTTGAACCGAACGATGGTCCTCTCTTCGACGATTTCACTTTCTCCCAGTCCACAAAACTCCCAAAGTTGTTTCATTCCAAAGTTATGGATCTTGCGCCACCTATTCTTTTGGATGATGGACGCTCCCTGGTCTCTTCGGGACTTCGAAGAATATTCGCTTTTATATGCATGCGGGGACTTAATGCTCATGCGCTTTACTTAAATCCAATGGCTTGGAATAATCTCGGTCCCTCCTGGATGGATCTTAGCCGGTGACTCGTGAAACCTTCAGAACTTCACTATCTTTGAATATTCCCCCCACTATCTCTCTTGATACTTCTCCCCTTCTTCTCTTTTGTCTCCTTAAAGAGTTACTTCAACACTTAGTCGAATTTCGGATCTATGCACTTCTTGCGACTAGTTCTTATGCAAGATTTAGGTTCTTGCCGATGAATGTGCACACCTTGTAGTAGTTCCTTTGCACTCCTTGAAAATGGAAGTTTCACGCTATCTCTTCTGAGCTTATGAGTCGAAACAAACTCTGTCACTCATTGTAGCATATTCTCATGCAAGACTTAAGTTCTTGTGGACGACTGTGCACACCTTGCAGTAGTCACTTTGCACTCCTTGTAAAGAGAAGTTTCGTGCTATCTGTTGGGTCTGAGATATGATCAATTTTATGACATTAATTAGATCCTTTTTGTCGAATGTGTATATGCGTTTTCATGTTTTGAAGAATCGTTTTGAAGAATTTTGTGCCAAAACACTATGATCTACACCAGGTATGCATAATTCATGTTTTATGTCGATATTGAGTATAATTCATTATGTTTTTATGTTTCCAAGAATCTAATTCATGTTTTTTGGTGTTATAGGGAAAAATCGCATCATGTTTCTACTTCCGATACTCCATTTAGCACTATTACAGACAACTAACTTAAATCTTAAATTTTGGGAGCATGAAGCAGAATCTGAAAATTATGGCACATGGGTTTTGTGCATAATATGCCCGATTAGGTCCCACTCGGGCTGTTTCCTGAAATTCTGAATGGGTTAAGAGCAGTTCGTGGTTTTCAATTATGCATCCAGTACCCGATCTGACACTCTGTCTAGCACCTCATCCTGCACAAAAACAATGGGCGATTTGGTGGTTATGGCATTGGTGGCCAGTAGTGGGTGAATTAGAGACATTGGTTTTGTTCGTGCTTATCCCCTCCAGCTACTGAACTCATGACAACTTGATTTTGGGTTGTTATGGTGGGTGATTATTGGCTTGCTCTATTTCGATAGTTAGGGCACCATTAATGTAATTTGCTATTTTTAGAAGTGGTCGACCACTTGGTATGTAAAGATTATAAATACCACTGTGGTGGTCATACAATAGCTAGGAATTAGTGTGTTAGAGGCAAATACGATTTTGGCTCTGTTTTTCCATTTTCGTTTTGCCACACTGTGTAAAACCTGCGTTTTTAGTTTTAATGGTGAAATCGTTGTGCTGAAGTTCGTGGTGTGCCTTTGAAGAGTAACCATGACTGCTGGGGGGCCCACCAATATTCTGGTTAACTATATTATGAGTTTATTTGTGAATTAGATAGTGTAGATGCATTTGTTGTTTAATTTGTTGTTTGTGATTTAATTGGTTTAACTTAGTTTTTGCAGGTTATTATAAGGAGTTTTGTTAGTATGCAATGAGTTATTAGTTAGTAGAAGAAAGCTTGTAGATTTAGACACTAACCCTGTGTGTATTTAGATGGTAGAATAGACTTTCGTCATGCTGAAATAGAAGTTAAAATAGAGTTTTAGGATAGAAATTGAATTCATGCTTTCTTTGACAGGGTTTCGGTGGATGGATAGTGATAGTGTTAGTTTTTATTTTCAAATGCTATTTAGTCTTTGCTTATCCAGTTGTTAGCTAGTTTACTTATTCATTACTTGTCCTATGCTAGAATAGTGTTTAATTTATGTTTATGAGCATGTTCCTTTTTTGCAATTTGAATTGTTAAGATAGAGCTAGTTTAGTTTATGTTATGCAATTTCTTTCTTATATTTAGGTTGCAATTTCAAGTTGTAGTTAATTATTAAGTTTAGTGTAGTATGAATTTTCTTCATTAGTATAGAATGCAATTGAGTTTATTAGCATAGTCTCGTTATACTGTTGATGATTAATGCATGATAGTTTCATTGTTGTTATAGGATAGATAGTCTTTGCTTTGATAGATTAGATAATAGCTTGCTTATCATAGGTTCAAGACTAGTTGTCAATTTCTCTTGCTTTCAATTAAATAGATTTCCTTTTACGAATTAGAAATAATTTTGAAGTTTGAATTAAGAACATAGTTCACTTGCCTCTTAGGTTAGATAGTGATTCAATGAGAAGTCCTAATTAGTTTACTTGTAGTAGAAGTTATCCTAGAGTAGTTAGTTGTTTACTTGCTTTAATAGATTAGCTAGTTGCTTTGCTTACTTGTTTACTTGCTTTAATAGGTTAGTTAGTTGTTTTGCTTACTTGTTTACTTGCTTTAATAGAATAGTTGTTGGCTTGTTTATTTATTTTCTTTCATAGGGTAGTTGCTCATTGAATTTAGGTTGGCAAGTTAAAGTAGTTTGCTTTTGTTATTTGCTTATTGTTATGCTTAAATAGTTTTCTTTTGCTTATTGCTTATTGTTATGAACCAATTTGCTTTAAATAGGGTTTTCACTTGTTTTTCTAGAACTATCCATCGATACTTGGTCCAAAAGTACTTAGGTTACATAGTTTAAAGTTGTGTAGTAGGGTTTTCTCATTAGATAGCTTTTCTTGAATAGATTATCCTTAGATAACCACTTTCTTAGTTAGACTATACTACTATTAACCCTTCTACCTTTGGCATATATTTTCCTACAACTCTAAGTTTACTTACCCTAGGTTGAAAATTTAATTGAGGGTTTTTAGTGTCTTTTTAGTGCATATAGAACACCCATAATTTTTGATGTCGTTGCCAGGGAGTTGTCTCTAGGTAGGAAATAGTTAGGGAATAGATCATTTCTAGACCTTAGCATTAGATTGGTGGCAGGGGAACTTTAAGACGAGAGGTAAGACCTAGAGACAACTCCAAACCCAATGGTATTTTTTATTTTTGTTTTTTTGTTCTTTCATGAATAGACCTAGAGACCCAAAAGGTAGATACATTAAATCTAAATCAGACCTTTCAACCAAGGTTCGTTCTGACCTTTTTGGGGGAAGGAACATTCCACTCATAAATTGATCCGGATTTTATGAGCAGAACGAAATGAATACAAATTATTAACAGGTTCTTAACACAAAATAATAGAGATACAATAAAACTGGTTTTCTATTCAATAACAAAATAAGTTGAAACTGTAAAATGCAACGAAAACAAGCTTGCTGGAATGGTGGTGGCTTATCTCTGAGAAGAGATGTGACAACAGCACGCATTCGTAAGAAGAAGGTTACAATGAGGCTCTGAAGGCCTTTTTACAATAAGAAAGAATTCCCAAAACCCTAGACATCCAAAAACCTAACCCTAGGAGATGAAGCCCCAAAAGTCATGTGGGCCCCGTTTGGGTAAGTTAGTACATCAACTTCCCGAGGTCGTAACTTTCACGTACGATCTCTGTTTTAGGCGCGTGATAGCCCGTTGGAAAGGTATCAATGAGGAGATTCATTTTGTGGGATAAATGATGCCTTCAACTATAATTTAGGAGATCAATCCCGAAAAACCTTCATTTAGGCCCTCAAAATGGCCCCGGAAGTTAAAACTGCTAAAAATAGTAAATTGCCAAAATTGTCAGAAAAATGTTTTAAGACAATTGAAAAAGGTGGGTGGCCATCGATATCCATGTGGATCAATCCTCCCTCCTTAGGAAGAAATGGTATCCATTGCGTTGAGTTCCCCCATCGGATGAGGAAATTTCGCTGAATTTGGCCTTGGGTCAGCGACTTGCCTTGGTGCAGGAGCTGCCCTGCTTTGATAACTTAATAAAGTTGGATCCTTTGTTGTCGAGTGCCCTTGATCTGTCTGTCCACAATATGATCATTGGATTCCTGTTGTAGCGAGTCAGGGTTGATCTCTATTGGTGTTAGTTGTTCTGCTACTTCTAAGGTGTTGTTGACGGGCGAAATTGACCGTCCGTCAACTGGGAGAGTGGAACTGGTCCGAGGTTGTCTAAATAACCCAAGCCTTTTGGAATGGACCACCCTGACGAGTTTAACGGCTCCGTTGGCCGCCCTAAGGTCTCGTATGGAAACCAAAGAGAAATGATCTGAGCTAAGAAATCTAAAGGGAAACTAGAAACTAATAAAACAAAGACAAATAACTAAACTAATAAAGGAAACTAGAAAC
>SNQJ01S0033692.1:25779-48498 GCA_010110895.2 Picea sitchensis | reverse complement strand
ATATGTTCATATTGAATTAGCCCCCTTTCACAACTCCCAAAACACATTGAATGGAGACACTTTACCCATCAATTCTATATAAACCAAGTCACATGAAATGAATCCATTGACCTATGAAATAAGACTCCTTTTATTATTTTCTTTTCTTATTTTTCCAAATATGTAGTTATGAAACCATTTTTAATTCTTTTGGTAAGTTACCATTGACCTATGAAATAAGACTCTTTTTTTCTTTTCTTTTCTTATTTTTCCAAATGTGTAGTTATGAAACCATTTTTAATTCTTTTGGTAAGTTAATTGATAGCTGCGAGGTTAGAAACCCTATGGATCTGGTGGTAGGCTTGTTCGGGCACTAGCATTGGTGGGGTAGACTCCCATTCCTTTTTTTGGTAGACGTGATTTGACATATAGTTAAACTTGTTGGGATAATCTCTACGAATGCAAAACCTCCACTATATACTAAAAACTGCTATTCAAAAAACCAGCTGCTTATGGAGACATATGATAGAAACATTGGGCTCCAAAATAAATTTAGTTTTTTTAAATGACATATTTTAATTATAGGAACGAGCTAAAGGACTCGCACACCCTCTAAGGGGAATGGGAAACCTCAAAGGCAAAGGAAACTCGGTAAGTTTACATAGATTTGAGTAAAATTTCTTTTATTATCTTCGAAGGCAGTATATTGCAGCCTGCCACACTTGGTTCTCTAAACACTTATCCTAATATATAAAAACTAAGGCTAAGAATTTATTTTTTTCAAAAAGTGGAGCGAACCTCACTTCAGGCTTGCTGAAGGATTAATCCGCAGATAACAATTTTGTGTTTTATTTATTCTCTAAACTTTAGAGTTTGTTGTTCTGATGTATTGAAGGATTAATCCGCAAATAACAATTTTTTGTTTTATTTATTCTCTAAAAGAGTTTAGAGTTTGTTGTTCCGATATGCTGAAGGATTAATCCGCAGATAACGATCTTGTCTTTTATTTATTCTCTAAAGAGTTTAGAGTTTGTTGTTCTAAATTATCAGAAAGAAAAAGTCTCGATAGTAATGGACAAAATAAATTATGTTAGTGAATTTGAAAAGAAGGTTAAACAAATTGAAGATTTCAAATCCAAAGGTTTAAAAAGGATCCAAGCAAAACTATTCTAATGGCAGCTATGAGAAATTGAAAATTGAATGAGATAAAACTGTTAAATCATCACGTCCATTATGTTTTAAAAACAAAATTTGTTTCATTGAACTCTCATTATTTGTTCATCTTTATTATTAAATGTATGTAGCTCATGTAATAGACCTAATAAATACACATTGTCGCATATGAAAGAAAGTAATAAATAAAACTTTGTGATTTAAATAAAACGTAAAAAAAAAAACATTGATAATTTATAATTGTTATAAAAAAAAATTGACATGCATGGATCATTTAAAATTCCAAGCCTGCCCCCATCGTGTCTCCCGAAATTGTAGCATGACCAACGATACCCCTAGTACGGTCTTGTCGTGCTAGAATAAAGGATCTTCAACTGCAGTGATACAGCCCCCTGGGTCCTCACGTAGTAGAAACCTTTCCAACCTAATTGCTAATCATTCAAATTATTGATTGAGATTTCGTTCGTCCAAGGTCAGGCGTAAGAGGAAGAGGAATAAAAGTCTAATAGACTCGAGGGAATCGATCCAGTCCATGTGCCTATTTTATATATATAGGCGTAGGCTAAAGGCCAAACGAAACAGATTTTTTCCGACAGTCTTTTTCCGTGTCTGGACTCCCGTATAATATTATTTAATATTTATATATAAATTATTAATATAATTTCATTTTCACTAAACACCTAGTTAAATTTCATTCATTATAAAAACCAAAAGCTATAAAAAAGCATGATAGATTTGACAGATTTTTACTTGCAAGGTGGTGTAAGGCAATGGATTCTTTTTCTCCAAAAGTACATGTACGTGTCTTATTATACTGCCTTGAGGCACGGAGGTAGTATATAGAAATGAGTTAGCATTGACTTTCATATTAGTTTATAAAAACCAAAAGCTATAAAAAAGCATGATAGATTTGACAGATTTTTACTTGCAAGGTGGTGTAAGGCAATGGATTCTTTTTCTCCAAAAGTACATACCGCAGTCATTATATTGTTGGAGGTATGGAGGTAGTATATAGCAACGAGTTAGCATTGACTTTCATATTAGTTTTATAGTTGAATTTAAAAATGTATAAATTCTTTTAATGTTGAATATAACAAATAAAAAAAAAAACAATATAACAAAATAGTATTTTTATGACCTCCTGATTGGTCAATAAATCGGGATAGTGTTATGGCAACAAGGGAAACGGAAAATTGAGAAATACACTAACCAAGTTTTCTCAACCATCTTAAATTGAGCAATACAAAATCAAGTTTTCTCAACCATCTTAAATTGACAAGTTTGCTCAACCTGCGACTCTGTGGCGAGCATCACTATCCATCCCTTATCTACATCTTCCGCACCCAATCCATTCCCTCTGCCATCTGTAGAGTGATATACAACAACCCTGTCGTAGTAACTTTCATCTTGAAGCAAATTTGTGTCTCTTGTCCACATAAATATATGTAACATTCTTCAGCCAGATCTATCTCCATGGAGAATGTTGTACACCTGATATTGACCATGACTATTACTATCTTCAAATATTACATGGAGACTATTGGTAATAAAACACATGAATATTGCATTATGTCAATGCATATTCTCTATCCACATAGGAGATTTAACTGTGGTTGTTGCAGGGACATCCAGAACTATAATACATCAAAATTATTCAGCACACATCATATTACACTCTCATGAAAAATATGCACAAATTTTATCAATTCATTTGAGTTTCTTGTTCTGATTCAAAGTTTGAATTACGATATCAAATCCAATACTAATCCAACTTTTTTGGGAAAAATTAAATACCCACCATGTGATCATTGGATTTTCCACTCAGTATAGCAGTTGACCTATAATAGGGCGATGTCTGCACAAATTTGGACCAGATTCAACTAGTATCATTCTACAACACAAGTACAGTATATTACTTTTAAATTCAAACTATGACAGGCATGGCCTCTACTATCTATCTTCCACAATAAACCAATAATATCACACGCCATCCAACGCGATAGATCAACTGCATGCCTTTTCCACAGGATCAAGACAAGCATATTCATAGGGGTCTTATCTCTCTCTCTCTCTCTCTCTCTCTNTAAAAAGTAAGTGGATACTCACAAAATTGGAAAGCATAGTTCCAAATAATGCCACTGTGTGTTGAAATCTGGAGACAATTCAACCATTTGAGTTGACCCAATGCTTCTATGCTCTTCATCTTCCAACACACCTCTGCTTTAATCTGGTCTAGTGATCTCAAACCTTCAAGATTCATTGTTTCCAATTTGACACACCCATTTCTAGTTTTCCCATCAGATTCCCAACCGAGTCTGGAAGTGTCTGCAAAGTAACAAAATCTTAACATATGATGGTAAATATTCATCCACCATGATCTACTACTTGCTAAAAGGGAAGATGGATCTCACATAGTGCAATATCAAATAATGCTTTACATGTATCGACATTCCCCCACCATGAATTGGGCGCGTTCATAAATTCAAATTTGCTTGCTAAAAGGGAAGATGGATCTCGCGCAGTCTGAGATCAAACAATGCTTTACATTTATCGACTTTCCACCGCCATGAATTGGGTGCATTCATAAATTCAAAATTGGATGGCTTTGCAGTGTATATATGTCGCATCCAAGGAGAGCGTTTAAAATTTTGAATCTACCTATACTGTCATGGGAAATGGATGCATGTCCATTGCCATGTCGAGTTGATGATGGTATTGGCATGGGATTTGGAAATGCATCCATTCATGCTATGGTGAGTAGTACGCAATGGATGCAGCGATGATGTTTGATGTACATCACCATGCAGCCAGGTGGATAGTGCTAGTCGGCTGTTGATCAGAGATTCGGAGGATGTACCGTTAGAATCATGGATTTGCGAGAGACGAAAAAGGTCCAAATCATTTTCCCTTTAGCCTATGCCAATATATATATTTCAGTACCCGCAGAATGATTACCAATTACGCTGGAAAGGTTTCTACTATGTGAGGACCATGGGGTTGCATCACTACAGTTGAAGATCCTTTATTCTAGCACAATAGGACCATACTAGGGGTGGAGTTGGTCATGCTAGGCATTTGGGAGACACGTTGGGCTTATTACTTCAGGAAGAAAGAGAACGAAATAGCACGACGAATGAATGAACGAAATAGTTGATGAATGTCCATAGACGATGATACTATGAGTAATTTAGGTCTGTTATACATTTTGCATTACATAGAGCTTTAGAATCGGGTTATATAATTTAGTATTGTATTTACTTTGATTGTATTTGAATCAAACCTTAATATTAACATAATCCTAACATAATTTTAAATATGAAAATGTAAATTTTCACACTGACATATAATCTCACACATAATGTAGCAAAAATTTATGGATAAATATTGTATGTAAAATTTTCTAAATTCATGCATAAATTTATGGATAAACATTGTATGTAAAATTTTCTAAATTCAAATCTATAGTTAATTATGTTCATTTTAATTATACATTAAATATTTTTAAAATCCGCCTTTTTAGTTTCTATTCACACCATAAGATTTCCATTCATCTTCCATTCACATCATTTAAAATAAAGTGACCATAATTTTCAGAAACCTCACCATTGAGAAAGTGCCACCCTTAAGGAACAATATCCAGTGGCAGTTGAAAAGGAACAATATTCATTGGCCGTTGAAAAGAGCACTATTGAGAACATTGCATACACAGGATCATTGCATGAACCGCACCGACTTGAGTTTAACCTTCCATTTTTTATAACTTGAAAAACCAACCACATAGTATTAAATAAAATGTTTCTACAACAAAGTTAGGATAGCATGATAATTAACCTACAAGGATCATAAGTTTACCTCTATCAAGTTTTCAACGTTAAACCGAAATATAAGGAGTTGGTTGCATAATTATCAATTGGTCATCCTTGGAGACATTTAGTCATCCTACACTAAGAGTCTATTGAAAGCCACTAAGAGTCTACTAAAAGATAATATTAGGCCAAAAGCATTGTATGGTCTGGGGCACTAAGATAGTACTTTATTCTCATTTTTTTTACTTTCCAAATTTCTTCTCAAAGAAATCATCCTTCAAACTGTGTAATGTCTCCGCAATTAAACTCAATTGGATCTGAAAGATTATTTTTATGTCACTATCATATTCATCCACGATCTTCCTACCAAACCCACAATACCATCAGTATAACAACATGTTTGAATTGTACCAAAATAAATTGCTCAAAGAAATTTTCCCAAAACCAATGGAATTTTTCAAAGGCTATATGTCAAAATAGGTCAATGGCTCCATAATCTAAATATTTAAAACCTATAAGAGTTCCACTAAATCTTTAAAACATGCAAGCTCTCCATAATGAGAATGCACTCTTGGTTTGTCCTCACACTTAGTTATATGTCTACACATTATGTTAATACCCACTATGCAATGGATGGATCTAGAACAAATGAATTGCACTCTGTGAAGTTTTTTTTAATGATGCAACTCCATATTAATATAATGGTTCAAAACAAAAGGCCATTTTCTATCCTTAATTTATCATTCTCTTAGGAGATAAAAAACTCATTAACATACAAGCACATTAAAAGAAATGTGACACTCACAGTAAAAGGCCACATTAATTAAGGCCATACTTCACAAGGAATTTGTAACAAAGACAAGAAACAGAAGTTCCATACTCCACGATAGATGAGAAACGAAAGTGTGATACTCCACTGCAGATGATTTCTCTTGGAAAACGGAAGCACCATACTCCACTGTGGTTGCTTTTCTTGGATCTACAACACAAAGATGAACTATGCACAACACAGTTGCAACTACTGTGTGCTACAAAACTTCGTTGTTGAACTCTTAAGATTTACCCCATAGTTCTCATAATGCGTGTGTTGTGATGATAACACTTAATAAACGATTTCTTGATGATGTGCTACTCTCAACACATAAACCATGAACTTAAGTTGAGCATAAACAAAGAGAGGATATTTTCAGAATATTTCAATAGTACAAAACTCAAAAATACATCAATATCCAGATAACTAAATATATTAAGGACTTCGACGTTGCGTACGGTCACAAAATACAATATTGTCTCGAGCTTCGACTCCAACAACTTTTGCAGACTTTTACAAAACCAGAGCTTGTTCTCTCAGACTTCTTCGACTCCTTACAGTTGTTGTTGCTTGCTAACTATCAACTATGTTCTCTCTTCATATCAACTTCCTATAGAATCAGACATATATAGATAAGATAGAGACTTCATGTAGAAGTAAAACTGATTGAAACAATTAAGATGACAATAAATTTCGACTCACTCTCATCTGCATAACAAATCTCGAGAAAGATAAAAATCAACTCATTAAATAAACTCCTACTAACACTTCTCCTTAACGTGGATGATAGACTAACATCTCTTATTTTCGTGATAGACATAGTCTACGTAAGCATGAAGCTCACGGCTTGTAATTAATATCTCCAACACTCCCCCTTAATTATAAGTAGGTGATTTTACAAAATACAAAAAATAATTTACATCCAAAATTGAATTGACATGAACTATCATACATCTGTGATTGCGCAATTGCGCTAACTCCTAGACAACTGCGTAGTTTCTTAAATGCATCTCTTGCTAAATCTTTTGTAAATATATCTGTGACTTGTTCTTTAGACCTTCAAAATTCTAAACAAATTTCTTTGTTATTCACTAATTCTCTGATAAAATCATATATTGTATCAATATGCTTGGTTTTCTTGTGAAAGACATGATTCTTTGATAACATGATCGCAGAGTTTTTGCCACAAAATATTGTAGTTGGTTCCTGTTGCAAATATTTTAACATTATTCTCATCCAAACTACTTGACAAGTTGTGCGTGTAGCTACAACGTACTCAACTTCTGCTAAAGAAAGGGTCACAATGGGTTGCTTTCTTGATGCCCATGACACTATACATGTTCCAAAATGAAATGTGTATCCAATAATTTTTTTGTCATCTATGTTGCGTCCACAATCACTGTCATTGTATCCAATAAGTCTAAAATCTTCTGAAGTAGAATACAAAATGCCAAAATATGTTGTTCCATTCACATATCTCAAAATTATTTTTCCTTCCTTCCAATGTGATTCTTTTGGATTTTCCATGAATCTTGAAATCAGGCTCACTCCATACATAATATCAGGTCTTGTTGTTGTCAGATACATAAGAATGCCTATCATTATTTTAAACAATGTGGGATCCACCTTGGACCCTTCATCTTCCTTGCTTAACTTCAATCCTGTTATGACAGGTGTTGGGGTTGCTTAGGAATTTATCATGTTGAATATTTTCAAAATTTCATGTGCATACTTAGTTTGTGAAATAAGTATATCAACTTTAGACCGGTGAACTTCAATACCCAAAAAATATCTCATAAGCCCTAAATCAATCATTTCAAATCCATCCTTCATGACCGACTTAAATTCTTCTATGCCAAAATAACCTGTAAAAATCAAATCATCCACATATAAGCAAACAATTAACATATTACCTTGATGATTTTCTTTGATGTAGAGTGTTGGCTCACAATCACTTCTTTTAAATCCATTTTGAGTGAGATAGGAATCTATGCAACTGTGCTAAGCTCTGGGAGCTTGCTTTAACCCATACAACTCCTTATTCAATTTGTATACTTTGTTTTATTGTCCTAGAATCTCATAGCCTTGTGGTTGTTCCACATATACTTCTTCTTTTAAATGTCCATTCAAAAATGTTGGATTCACATCCATTTGATAAATAAGCTATTTGTTTTGCGTGGCAATGGATAACACAGTTTTGACTGTGTCCATGCGTGCAACTGGTGCAAATGTTTCATTGAAATCAATTCTGGATTGTTGTGGAAAACCTATTGCAACTAATATTTCCTTGTGCTTTTGCACATTACCTTCTGCATCTTGCTTGGTTTTATAAATCCACTTGACACTTATCACATCCTTGTCTTCAGGTACATCTACCAATTTCCATGTCTAATTGTTCTCTATGCATATGATTTCTTCATCCATGGATTTTTCCCATACATCATATTTGACAACTTCTTCAAAGGTTAATGGATCATCTATTTGTGAAAACAGAGAAAAAAATGAAAATGAATTTGTTGTGTCATCATTATAGATGTCGTGCAGACTTCTTGTCTTTCTTGGTTACAAGCTTGCTAATGTTGGATTTGGAGATGTATAACTACTTGGATTTCTTGCTGGAGTTTGTTGCGCTCTTGGTGTGGACTGCACACCTGCAAATTTTACTGGAGTAGTTTGTACTAAGGTTTGTGTCGCAGTTCCAGGAGTAGAAGGAACTGCGCACTAATTTGTACATGGTGATTGAACCATTTCTTCGTATGTGTCATCATATTCAATAAAATCAATAATTCTAGCTATCCTTTATATGCTTCCATCCCAAGCTTCATTCTCCACAAATTGAACATCACGACTTATTATGACATTCCTTCCAATAGGTTCATTCAATATGTATGCTTTTGTATCCTCAGAGTACCCAACAAATATACATTTATATCATATGTTATCTAGATTATTTCTTAGCTCATCTAGAACATGTGTGTATGCGAAACAACCAAAGACTTTTAAGTGTGCCACATTTTGCTTCATACTTGTCCATGCTTATTGAGGAACTTTGTTTCTCACACTCTTTTTCGGACATTTGTTCATGATGTACACTGCAATTGCTACTACCTTATCCCAATACTCATTTGAAAAATGTTTGGCTACCAACATATTGCACACCATTTCCATGATGGTTCGATTCTTCCTCTCTGCGACACCATTCTGCTGTGGTGTATACTGCGCATTGAATTGCTTGCAGATGCCATGAACTTTACAAAAGTTTGAAACTCTCTTGAAACATATTCACCACCTCTGTCGGTTCTTAGAACCATGATATAGTGACCACTCTTCTTCTCCACAAATCATTTAAACTGCTAAAAACAACCCAATGCGTCATATTTATGTTTTAGGAAATAAATCCATGTTTTTCTTGAGAAATCATCAATAAATGTTGGAAAATAAGTATTTCCTCCTATAGATGGAGTTCACATTGGTCCAAAAATATCTGAATTTACTATTTCTAGTGGATTTTTTTCTCTATATGACTTGCCAACTCAAAATGACTCTCTATGTTGCTTTCCAAAGCTACAACCTTCACATATTCTTTCTGGTTTTTCAATCAATGGAAAACCTTTTACCATATCCTTTGTGTGTAGAAACTTCATACCTCCAAATTTTATGTATCCAAATATGAAATACCATATCCAAGAATCATCATGTACTTCATATTGGAATGTTGCTTGCATCTCTGCACCACTGTCGTCTTATTTCTTGAAACTATGTGCACTAACTTTTCCTTCCTTACATTTGCACACACTTACTTCTTTACTTTCTGTTGTAAATGCAGTGTCAGACTGTGCATCTTTTGCTTCACCAACAACTTGCGTTGTTTTTCTCTTCATGGATGGATTTAATGTCAATGGAAACATTATGTTGTTTTTCATATGAATTATTGCAATAAGTATATTGCTTGGACATCTATCCATAATCACACATTGATTATCTTCCATGTAGATTCTATATCCTTTCTGTAACAACTATCCTGTGCTCATCAAATTATGTTTTAAACCAGAAACATAATATACATCAGGCATAACTTTTTTGCTCCTTGTTTAGTCAAAATGTTAATACTTCCTTTGCCTAAGACAGTGACTTGGATATCTGTTCCAAGTGTAAATTTAGTTTGGAATGACTTATCTAAACTAGAAAAAAATTCTAAATTTCCTATCATGTGATTACTGCAGCCTAAATATAGATACCATGTGTCACATGGACTTTCTTGAGCAACATTGCATTCAATTGGTGAGACTATAGGCATTGCTTCAGCATGCGCCATAAACATAGGACTGGAGGGACTATTTGCGTTGTTTGACTGGTCTTGACCCTGCTTGTTCTAATTATACTGTCTCTTTCTAAAGTCATATGCATAATGTCCATACTTTTTACAATAATGGCATTGAATATTTGATTTATCAGATCTCTCATTACTTGGCTAACTGGTATTTGGGTTTTGTCATCTTCCACCAGTATTTCTAGGACTACTATTGTGTCCACCTCTAGAAGAACTTCTTCCTCTACCTCTAGAGTTAGCTCTCCCCCTTCCTCTTCCATGGCTTATATATGACTGCATGAAGAATGCATTTTCTAATGACACATTTGACCTATTCAATATTTCTTCATGATTAATGAGGGAGGCTTGCAGTTCATCTAGGCTAAACTAACTCATATCTTTACTCTCTTCTAGAGTCACAAAAAGGGTATCAAATTTAGGAGGAAGACTCCTAAGTACCTTCTCAACAACCTTTCTATCCTCTATGGTTTCTCCATGAGACTTAATCTGATTTATTGGGACAATAACATGGGTATAAAAGGAATGTACCGAATATGTATCTTTCATTGACAGAGTTTCAAAATCTCTTCTAAGAAATTGTAGTTTTGAAGTCTTGACTTTGTCCATACCTTGATAAGAAGTTTGTAATATGTCCCATGCTTCCTTGTCTTTCTTTACCGATGCAACTCTTGGGAGTATGATTACATGCATGGATTGATGTATGTAAAACATTGCCTTTCCATTCTTCTTCTTTTGATCTTTCAAAGCATCCTTCTCAACATGTGTGAGGGCATTGTACGCTACCTCATCTGTTGGTTCCACATAGCCATTCTCAACTATCTTTTATAAATATTGACCCTGAAATAACACCTTCATGGTCAAGGAACATAACTCATAATTTTTTCCTGTAAAGGTGGGAGGTTGCAGATTTGAAGTAGAAGCCATATTTCACCTTATAATAGAGCTTCTTCTCTTGAAGCTTACTCTGATAAAAAATTCTCTAATAAAACCTGCTTTGATAAACCCACTCTAATAAATTTACTTTGAAACTAGATCTTGAATCTACAACGTGCAGATGAAATCTGCACAACGTAGTTGCAAATACTGCGCACTACAAAACTTCATTGTTGAACTCTCATGATTTACCGTGCAGTTCTCAAACTACACAAAATGTTGTGTGCTATGATCATAACACTTAATAAAATATTTCTTGATGATGTGATACTCTCAACACATAAACTATGAACTTAAGCGTGTGTATAAAGAGAGATGATATTTTCAGAATATTTGAACACTACAAAACTCATAAATACATCAATATCCAGATAACTAAATATATTAAGAACTTCAGCACTACATGCGGTTACAGAATACAATACTGTGTCGATATCGACTCCAAAAACTTCTACAAACTTTTACAAAACCATAGCTTGTGATCTCAGACTTCTTCAACTCCTTACATATGTTGTTGCTTGCTAACTATTGACTTTGTTCTCTCTGCATATCGAATTCCTACATACTCAAACATATATAGATAAGAAAAAGACTTCTTGTAGAAGTAAAACCAACTGAAAAAATTAAGATGACAATAAATTTCGATCGATTCTCATCTGCATAACAGAGTTCGAGAAATATAAAAATAGGCTCATTAAATAAAGTCCTACTAACACTTATATTTTCCCTGTCTAACATATTGACATCTCTACTTTCCATGACAGATAGAGTCTACATAAGCATGAAGCTCATGACTTGTAATTAATATCTCCAACAACTTTCCCTTGGCACACAGAATCGCCATCCAAAATGCTATTCTCCACTTCTTATATGTGGCAATTCGGCTAATCCATGTATACATATTAATCCTGTTAATCTGGCACCTTAATGACTAACCCACATATTTTGTAGATTTTGAGTTGCAAGAAGGTTAAGGGATTAATTTTAGCCTTTAATTTGGTGGACACCACTAAAAATATTCTCCTTTCATTAAATCTCATCCATACAATACATATTTCTTATTAAAAGACTGATTAATGTATACACCTTTTGGCGTAACTACTATGTTTTGTCGTCATGTTTCTGTTACTAAGGTGGGAAGAAAAATGGATTTGGTGGTAGGTATCATAGGAATTTCAAAACAAAACAGATAGTTAAATATGATCGTTTTGACAATTTAGTTACTCATTTTCACAGTTTCAAGGAAGAATATTTATGGTCATTCAAATTTTTTAACATAAATTTCATTGTATTTAACCAAATGAGTAAATCACCCTTTAACCAACAATTTTCTTATCAAATTCCATCCATCATGTATTCAATAAATAGGTTAAACCCAATCTATACATGTGTTATTTCCTCATAATAAGAGACAAATCCATGTGATATCATCGTTGTATCGCAAAAAAGCGTGGAACTTCTGAGAAGGGAGGGAAGAGAAATGACCGACTTGAATGAAAAAAGAGATATTAAGGTCCTGTTGTATGGATCAAATCATATGGAAATGGTATGGAAACCGAAGTATATGATCCGGGGGGTAGCAAAAGAAGTGGCAGTGTTCACCTTGCATATCTGGGGTTTGGACGAATATACCTTGTATGGGGTCATTTTCAGAGGCAATTATACCCTAGGAAGGGTGGAATATAGAAGGGTACCTTATTTTATAGCCTAAATGTATTGATATCTATTATACCTCGACATATTGGTGCCCACAATTCTTGTTTTCCTATGGGAACACATGGGTTTCACCAGTTCATGTCTCACATGATGTACTTAGTTACCCTTTGAACTTGCCAAAGTGTTTTGGCATGTTATATTTGTGATTTTGGAATCTCAACCTTTTAAGAATCGATATTTGCATATGATAAAGGTCTAAATGTTTTAAGTTTTAATATATTTTTTGGCAATTATAATTGGGATCCATAATTATTAACCAAATCTTAATTTTACATTGTTCAAATCATGTTTTTGAATACATGAATCCATTGAGTGTCTTACAAAACCCTAGGGTACCATCAATATATAATATAAACTCCAAAATTTCTGATTACATGATTATTACATGATTAATAAAAATCAAGTACCATTTTTACATGATTATTAGTAAAGACATCTTATCCTTTTTTTAGGATAAAGCATGATTTATGAAAAAACTTTATAAAAAGTTCAAGATTATTTAATATGTTTTAAAAAAATAATTTAAAAAATGGAATAGGTCAAGTGTCAATGCATATTAATTTATCTGAATTAGATCCTCCAAAAACCTCTTGTGAATTTGTAATAAGCATGTAATTGTTTTGTTTTTTTTTTCTTTATTGCAAAGTAGAGAAAATATCTTTAGAAGTTGAAATGAACCATTGTGATGGTTGTCTTTCCAAAGGAAACCCGTTAAAAATGAAGGTTTTAGTGAATAAGGACATTAACAAGGGGGATACAAGGAAAACCTAGGAGGGCAGTAGCAGAAATAAGAGCTCAAAGACGACAACATCCTTGAAGATTAGTGGATGAAGAAGACAATGACCTTGTCCACAATAAGTGAAGGTGGTATTTGAGCCATGTCCATCGTCAATTTTGTATTTTCAGTGAGTAACAATACACAAAATTTGTTTATAGATCACCCCTATGTAATTATCTCCTAAGCCTAGTAAAATCCCCATTAAATGTTGAAACATGTGTGTCCATTGTGAGCATTATTGTGGTGTAAGTGTTTCAATGTTGTGGATCTATATGAATATCTAGTTCTCGTATAATTTCTATGAATGCATCACACGCTATAGAAAAAAATTGATTAAATCGATTCCCAATCCATGTTGGCTCATCTTCCACAGTAAATTCATTTTCCATTAATCTTGCTCAATTCAAAGTTTATTTTGTGGTGAAAAAATGAACCATATGGAGGTCTATGATATGGCATGGCCTTCAATTATTCAAAGTGTTTTGTTTTCATAGATTTTATGTTGGCCAAACATCCTGGTTCAACGATTTGAGGGCGGTCTAGTGTATTACTAAATATAGCACCCACCACACACCTAGTATATTCCATATTCATTCATCTTGAATTTCCACATTACAAATGTGAGAGGGACTTCTACCATAGATTATCAAATGATTTTCATTGATTTTTTGTAGGTTTAATACTAACCATTCATTGGGTTTCATACACCTTGAGTGGCCTACAAGGCTTTATGATCAGTTTCTGAAACTTTGAAATTCACTTTACATGCAGGGTATACCAATAAAAATTTCCTTTAATGCATTGATTGTTGTAGAGTAGGTTGGTGTAAAAATAAACTTGGCTTACATTATACTCATTTGTATGTCTTATATATATTGTATTTAATTCTCTGGTGGAGGAGAATAAACCTACAATAGTTCATTTGCAAGATCCTTGTGAATGATTTGGAAGTTTTTCATTGTGTTTACACATGATGCATATTGTGCTTCAAATTGAATTTGGGCTTGCATTCAAATTGATGTTTGTAGCTTGGATTTGAGCCCCTTACATGAAGAACTAAATTGTATTCCACAAAGGATCCATGTTGATGAAACAAACAAGCAATAGGCCCACCATTTACGGTTCATTTGCTATCAAACAAGGTTCATCAAAGACCTTGAAGAAGATTCCATGGGAAAATCCTTGAAGAGGGAGAGGTTGGAATATTTGAGAGACTTCAACATGAATATACAAGAGGAAAGTCAATATTGGAGATAGAAAGTGGATGAGTTGGGAAAAGAGATTACCAAGCATCTAGACTCCTTCACCAACATGAGGTAAGAATCAAACAAGAGCATATTATAACTCTTGAAATTTAGGGAGAAATTCACTCAATTGTATAATTGGCAAGAGGAGAGGTTCATTGAAGTGACTACTCACTTAAACTAGGATTTGACAGTGAAATAAAAGGTCTTGAAGAAGATACACCAAGCTATCTAAGAGACTAGGAAATCCATTTTTTCTTCACTACAAAATCCAACACCATGCCATAGTTAAGAATGGTAAACTCACATTCCAATATCCTTCTTCAATATACCTTTAATGACTTTGAAAATCACACTAGAGGCATCAACTCCAAGCTCATGAGGAAAATGGGATATAATGTCCAAGGGTTAGTTGAGGAAGGCCAAGGGATTTTGATCTCCATTGTATCTCAACAAAGGCCCAAGCATGAAGTCCTAGGATTCAATAGACAATAATCCAAAAAAATATTAGCTCAAAACAATTTTGTCAAGGTAAAGGAACTAGAAAAGAAGCCATTCCCATGGAGGAAAAAGAAAATAGAAAATGAGTGTGTAGAAAGCCACTCAAATTTTCTTGTAGAGGCTTGGAAAAGGGAAACAAAGAGATGATTTCACCATCTAGATCCACTCCAACTCTTGGGGGACCAAGAAAGCAAGTTGATAATGATCCAGGTGGACATTAGTAGCCACCCACCTATTCCACTAGCTCAAATTACATTTTTCCACCTTGGTAGTTTTTCTACAGTTTTTCAGGTCCCAAACTTTTGGGGCCATTTTGAGGCCCTAAACGACATTTTTTTGGCTCGGCGCCTCCCAACATGTAGCCAATGGGAAATTATAGGCTGAAAAAAATGTGTTTTCCTTCAATATACCTTTCTGACGAGGTATCGAGTGCCCCAAACAAAGTTTGTATGAAAAATTTACGCCCTCGGGAAGTCAATGTATCAATTACTCCCATTGGGCCCACAAACCTTTTTGTGTTTCATCTCTCGGGGTTAAGGTTTTCTCATTTATTATTTATGTTAAAAGGGCCTTTGGAGCCTCATTGTAATCAACTTCTTATGAATGAGCATAGCCGACGCATCTCTTCTCAGAGATAAGCTACCACCATTCTAGCTAGCTTGTGTGTTTTTGCCTTTGATAGTCTTTGTATTTTCAGACAATCATTAATATAATCTAAGATTTACTGTATTACTGTGTTCATTTCCATATCTCTATGTATTTCTTCATATCGTTCTCAAAATAATCTGGATCAGTGGTATTAGAGAAGTCTACTCCTTGTCATTCTTAGTGCATGTCCCAGATGAGGTCATGGTATAAAGAGTTGGGTCTCGAGATTATCTCTCTTGAGGGAAACTTCACTCGCTAGCCTATGAAACCTGCCATGGAAAAATAAAAGAGGGACGACGAGGCAGGAGATCCTTTCAAACTGTTGCTTGAGGAAGCCATCGCATGACAGAGGAATGAGATTATGGATAATTTCACCTAGATCCTTCGACAACTTCCGACAACAATAGAGGCACCTTCAACCAACAGTCACTTTGGAGGTGCAAAAGCCTTCAAGATGCAAGTCAAATTTGATATTCCTTTATTTGAAGGCCATATAGACACCAACACTTTGGAAAAATGGTTAAGTCTAATAGAGGGTTATTTCTCTCTCCAAATTTTTTCCAATGGTGAAAAACTCAACTTCGTGCTCCTTAAGGCCCTTCCCCATGTCAGAGATTGGTGGGAGACTTACTATGAGAAATATGTCGAGGATGATTTTTCAAATTTTGGGTCAGGACCTACTTGGGAGGATTTTTTTGATCCCCTCAAGGAACAATATTACCTTGTTGGAAATTATGATGACCAATACAGGAGATGGACCACACTACACTAAGAGAGGGTCCAAATAATGTTGGAGTTCCCAAATACCTTCCATAACTTGTGCACCAAGTTGGGTATCAAATACTCTGAGTGGAATATGGTCCTAAAATACCACGGGGCTCTACACAGGTACATCCAAACCAAAATGGACTTTCCAGACATCTCGTTATTGGGAGCCACTTATCGATATGTTGTCAAAATCGAGCAGAAATTTAAGCAGAAAAACAAGCGAGAGTACGGGTTTGCAAATCCACAACAACCAAAGTATGGTAAGGGTGGCCCTAAATCTTATACCAAAGGATAGAGAAAGGATTTCCATCCCAAACCACTAACAAAGAATGGTAACCGAAAGTTGAAAAAGGACACTAGAAAGTGGTGTGAGTTCTACAAAATCCCTTGGCACAATACTAATGGATGTCTCTCCAAATAGTCATTGTTGGCTGAGACGAAAGCCCCGGGGTCAGATGTTGACTTAGACTCTGATTTAGAACCAAAATAGGGGAGACAAATCATTGATACAAAACCCATAGTCACCATCTCTACCACAAAATTCCAACCAGAGAAACCAGAGGAGCCTAAAGAAGGGGAGAGCCTCTTCCACTCATAGATGTGGGTGAAGGGAACACCACTCCATTTCATTATTGATAGAAGTAGCCAGAAGAACCTAATATCATCAAATGTTTTCAATAGGTTTAACT
Organism: Picea sitchensis; assembly: GCA_010110895.2. Lineage (NCBI taxonomy): Eukaryota > Viridiplantae > Streptophyta > Pinopsida > Pinales > Pinaceae > Picea > Picea sitchensis. The sequence continues at coordinate 31,122 of SNQJ01S0033692.1, read as the reverse complement.
TGACAATGACGCTGCATCCTCAACCATACACCATCGGTTGGCTTAGCCAAGGACGAGACATCCACATCAACCAACAATCTCGCCTGCACTAGGAAATCAAACCATTCAAATATGATGTGTTGTGTGATGTTTCCCCCATTGAATTTTGTGATGTTTTTCTAGGAAAACCATATATGTGGAAGCATCTCGTTGTTTATGAATCTAGGCCCCGTAGTGTCATTATTACTTTGGGAGATCAACTCTATAGGGTACCGTAGGCAATCCCAAATGTTGTGGTCTCTTTGATCTCCGTGAAGTAGTGTATAAAGGTGGACTCTCACATTGAGATATATTTCCTCTGTATTGTTCGATTGGAAGGTGAACGAAAGGTCATTGCAGCCACCAAAACCTCTGCATGGGGTCTCTCTACACAACAACGATAGGTGGACATAATAGTACAGGAGTACAAAGACATATTCGCCTCACCTACTAGGGTGTTTGTGCACTATCAGGTAAAGCACTCAATTGATATGAAACCCAATGCTCCTATGCCTAATGTCCCTATACACAACCATTCTTTTATGGAGAATGAATAAATCAAATGGTAGATCCAAGAGTTAATTATGAAGGGCCACATCATACCTAGCTCCTCACCTTGCGGGAGCCCAATTGTTCTAGTACAAAAGGAGAATGAGAAATGGCTACTTTGTATTGATAAAAAATCCCTAACAAGATCACAGTCAAGAACTAGTACCCAATTCCATGGATTGATGATCTTCTTGATCAACTCAAGGGAGCCAAGTTTTTCAGTAATATTTGTCTAAATTCAAGCTACCACTAGGTGTTGATTGAGAAAACTGATGTGTAGAAGAGAACCTTCAAGTCTAAATGAGGTCCCTTTGAGTGGTTAGTCATGCCTTTCGTCTTGATTAATTCCCTGACCACATTCATGCAGATAATGGATGATATATTATGACCATTCACAAACTCCTTCATGGTTTTATATTTGGATGAAATCCTCATCTTCAACAGAAATTGGGAGTAACATTTGGAGCATATTTAGTAGGTCCTGGGCACCCTGCGACACCACAATTTATATGCCAATTTGGAGAAGTGTTCCTTCGGCATGAAGAGAATCCAATATTTGGAATACATAATGGATGAGAAGGGTGTGCATGTGGATCCATCCAAGATCCAAGACATCCAAGCTCTGCAGCTTCTTGGGCCTCGCCAACTTCTACTATCAATTTGTGATGGGGTTCTCTCATATTTCTTCAGCTCTAATCTAGGTGACCAAGGGTGGAGATAAGTTCAAGTTTTTGTGGTCTGCTCTGCAACAAAAATCATTCGAGGATTTGAAATTTCGTCTCTGCTCAGCACCATTCCTTATTCCACCAAACCTGCAACAACCATTTGAGATTGAGACAGATGCTTCAGATTATGCTATCTATGTAGTCCTTACTCAACATGGGCATCCCATAGCCTATCACATCGAAACTCTATGTAATGTTGTTTGCAAATACCCCATCTATGAAAAAAAATGTTCTCCATTGTCCAGGCATGTTGACAGTGGAAGCATTACATTCTCGGGAAAGAAACAATCATCCACATTGATCACATGCCTCTACAATTCATGCAGACATAAGAAAATTTACAAAATGATCACCATCAGAAGTGGTTCACGTAGTTGCAGCAATTCCACTTGAATATCAAGTACAAGAAGGGTAGCACCAACAATGTTTCAAATTACCTTGGTCGACCCCCGATGGTAGCGCTAACCACAATTCTTAACCCCTATGGAAATGACACATCCGGATGGACACAATTATACAATAATGAGTATGACTTTGCTACTACCTATCAGACATTAAGCGCAAGCAAAAAAAAACCATAATTTCATCTCCATGATGGATTGTTGTGACATCTGATCCATCTTTGTGTTCCTTCAAGTGAGTGAACAAAGCTAATCTGGGAAGCTCATTATAGTCGAGCATCGGGAAATTTTGGTGTAGAAAATATAGTGGCAGTAATGAAAAAGCATTTTTATTGGTCAAATCTTTGACAAGATGTTTGCAAGTACATCAGATCCTACACTTCCTGCACCATTTCCAAGCTCGTCGTAAAGAAATAGGGGATATACACCTCTCTTTCTACTTCGGATAGACCTTGGGAGTCCATCTCCATGGAATTCATGTCGGGTCTTCCTTCAACCAAGCATGGGAATGACTGTGTCTTCATGGTCATTGATTAATTCTCCAAGATGGCAATTTTGGAACCTTTTAAGAAGAGAATCACAGTCGAGGCCACCTCTAAGCTCTTCTTTACACATGTTTGGGTTCATTTTGGGTTCCAGAATATTATCTCTGATCACGACGGTAGGTTCCTGAGCATTTTTTGGTCTAGCCTATGGTCGATGATGGACACCAAGTTGACCAAACTGACTACCTTTCACCCACAAACTAATGAACAAACAAAGGTAGTCAACATGATGATTGTTCATATCCTGACGATGTACAATTCCAAAAATCCATGCACATGGGATGGAATCCTTCTTTATGTTAAACATAGATACAACAAATCCTTCCACAACTCTATTGGCCACATCCTTTTTCAAGAGTGCCTAGGGTTCCAACCATTGGCCCCCATTGACGTAGCTCTACCCATTGCATTCACACATGAAGAGTCCTCCCATACTCAGATTGAGGTTGATCAGGAAACCCAATTTTTCGAGCACATCCAACACATCCAATAACAAGTTCATGATATTGTGCATAAATCTAATGCCAAGTACAAGCAGTGCCACGACTAACATCGAGTACCACACAAATTTCAAGTGGGAGATAAGGTGTGGTTGCACTTGTAGAAAGATCATCTCACATGACCCTAATGGAGTTTGAAACCACTCCAATATGGTCCTTACACCATCACCATCTATTTGGGTGAGAATTATTTTGAATTTAGTATTCATCCTTTCCTTGGATTGCACCCGATATTTAATGTGGAACTACTCCGACCATATTTTCCACCTCTCCTAAACACTTTGAATGTAGATAAATAGTTGGCCCCTATAAAACTCAATCCTGAATACATAAAACATGTGACATTTTATCAAATCATGGACACCAATAAAAAAGACACTTTTCATGAGACCATCCAAATCTATCAGGTCATCAAAGCATGGCAGTTTCTTAATCAGGGAAAGTGGCTCACTAGGAGTCAGATTCAACAGAACTTTCCCCATCTGATGGAGGAACTTGACGCAATGGATACCATTGTTTCCTAATTTGGGAGGAATGATCTAGGTGGATATTGGTGGCCACCCAACTATTCCACTAGCTCTAATTACAATTTTCCATCTTGGAAGTTTTTCTACTATTTTTCGAGTACCGAACTTTCGGGGCCATTTTGAGGCCCTAAACAACATTTTTTTTGGTTAAGCATGTAGTTCATTTAATTTCATCATGCCTTAACCATAAAGAAGAATGTTGCAGCAACCAAGATCACAAGAAGAAACACCATGCACAAGAACAGAAGAAGTATCATGGGAAACCCTTCTCAATAAGGGAGAAAACCCCAGCCAAATCCTTTGTTATACTTTTCAAAAAAAAGAACTTTACCACCAAGAATATCCTAGCACACAAGAGGGTTCATAAAACCCTAGAACTCTAGCGCCCAAGAGAGGTGCGCAACTTTGACCAAGAAGTGTACTTGCTGAAATTTCAAAAACTCACAAGTGTGTGTGTGTGTGTGTCTACAAATGAAATATTTCCTTTTACTTATATTATACTTGTCCTATTAACTGAAGTGTCTTTTGTCACAATAGGGCCAACGTCACTTAGATATAATATTTATTTATTATTATAATAATTAATATTAATATTAATATTAATTATCTTTTACATTTTATCTTTAGACACAATAAGGTAGGGCTGACATGTACCATTTACACAATAACTAGGGTTACAGGTAGGTCTGAATCTTGAACAATATATAGCAAAGGATCTGATACACCCACTAGTGCTCATCCACTAGGGGCACATCCATAGGGATGCCATGGATCTGATTCACTGCATTGCAGAGATGAACCAGGTCTTCACACATTCAACTGTGCTCGTCCACAGGCACGTCCACTCTACAGATCTACTTTCCGACTGACACTAAAAGGAGGATCATTTGGATTCTTCTTGTCAAATCTATTGTTTCTCAGAGGAGGCCATCACATCATATTCATTTCTATTCACATGATGATGTGATGAAAACTTTTGGGATTTCCCACATTCACCTTGTGCTCAACCACATGCATGTCCTAACTCAACAGATCGCTTTTACATCAGATAATCATATGGATTTATTCTCACTCACATCATGGAGGAGGCCATTTCTACGTTCCTAAATCTGTCCTAGGTAGGAACCACAAACCCTTCATAGGGGCTTTGTCTCAGGTTTGTAAGCTGAAAGAAAGACTTCACATAGCTGCTATGTTCCACATCTCACAGATTTGTAAGCTGGATGATGTCTCCCATAGCTGCATTCATCAACACTCTCTCTCAACTTGGGAGACATTCTTCATCAATCCATGTCTCATACCGATGTAATTTGAATTTGTTTTTTCTTAAGGTCATCCATAGTCCCTCTTAACTTGAAAGGATTTCAGCACCAAGTTTAAATGTTTGCAGTCTACTCAGGTGTAGGAAGGTACTACAAGCATTCAATCTTTCTTATGTATCATATCTTTGATATGAAGGTATTTCACATCGTCGTAAGTATTTGAAGCCACATTGCTTCGCATAATCACTATTATATATACTCTGTCTCTGGTGCACTTCAAGGCCATAGAGTTTTGTTTCCTGTTGTATCACGAAACCCAAGGAGACTTCAAGATGGAACATCAACAGGATGTGTTCTTATAGTCCATTGTACTTTATTCTCAATCTAAATCGACATGAATCAAGTCTGGTGTTAACCGGATATATCAATGACCCAATCAACTATGGATTATTCTCGTCTGAATCATCATCAATATTCTTATTTAAATCCATCACGATGGATTTTCATTCTATCATACTTCTTTAATATTCCCTTTGTATATTTTCCTTGAATTAAGAAAATTTCATCTGTCCTCTGTTATACTTCTTGTCCCAAGAAGTAGTGTATCATACTCATATCCTTTATGAAAATCAGAAGTCAATGCTTGCTTGTTTTCAACAACTAGGATTTCTGAGTAAGTCATCAGGATTAGGTTCTCGTCACCAACACTGTATAGGTTTGGATCAACAACACTCTTGCTGAAATCCAAACTCATCAAGAATATATTTATTTGATATAGTTTCCAACTCATGGATGGTGGTACGGATGGAAGTGAAT
>SNQJ01S0033691.1:129619-139644 GCA_010110895.2 Picea sitchensis | reverse complement strand
ACTTATATTATAGTAATAGCATTCTCATTAACTATAATATTGAAAGAATGTTATAACTATAATATTAAAATACTAGTATGCTTTAATAATATTACTATATAGTTGAATATATATTATTATCATGTTTTAGCTTGGTGGGTTATTTCTAGTGGTTGAAGAGGCTTGTGGTCAATTGTTCCCTATGTGAATTTTGTGGGCCTCACTTGACATCCCTTTCGAGTTATGTCACTAAAATTGAATTACAAGGAAGAGGCAAGGAATCAATTCCTCATGCTAATTGCCTTTGTGAATATTGTGGGCTTGACTAATTTCCTCTTGTCAATATTGTGGGCTTGACTAATTTCCTCTGTGAATATTGTGGGCTTGACTAATTTCCTTTGTGAATATTGTGGGCCTCTCTCTTTGAATATTGTGGGCCTCACTTACATCCCAGTCGAGTTAGGTCGCCAAAACTAAACTCAAGGAAGAGGCATGGGGTCAATTCCTGAAGCCAATTTCCTTTGTGAATATTGTGAGTTTACCCTAGATACCATTCTCAAAATGAGATCAAGTGTCTCATGTGTTTCCCCAAGATGTGCATTTCATCAAAAAAAAAAAAAAACTTCTAATAATATTATTATCACATTACAACATTTGTGTCGGACGAGTTATGTCAAATTGTTATGGTCATCAGTGGTTATGTTGCACTACAACATTTATTAAGAGGTATGTCACATTGAGTTTGGTTAACTTTGGTTGGAAATGGTTGGCTATAATTATAATATTTAAATATTGACATGGTTTATTATATAGTTGAGTAGACATTATTATCATGTTCTAATATTATTACTATATAGTTGGATATATATTATTCTTAAGTTCTATCTGGGTGGGTTATCTCTAGTGGTTGAGTGTTCTGAATTACAAGGAAGAGGAAAGGGGTCAATTCCGTAAGTTAATGGTCTCTATGAATATTGTGGGTCTCACTCTATATCCTCGTTGAGTTACGTTGTCAAAACTACAACCAACCAATTTATGCTAGATACCATCCTGAAAATGAGGTGAATTGTCCAATGGGTTCCCCAAGATGTGCATTTCATCATAAAACATGTTCTAATAATAATATTAAACAAAAAATATTTATATATTTTTATCATATATTATTATTAATTGTCATATTTTATTATGATAAGAAATATTATTAAAGTGAAAATGATAACTAATGTTATTACCACATTGCAACATTTGTGTTTGCTAAGTTATGTCAAATTGTTATGTACATCAATGGTTACATTGCGCTACAACATTCATTAAGGGCTATGTCACATTGATTTTGGTTGACTTTGGTTGGCATTTTTTATTATCGTTGATCATTATTGATTATGGGTGACCATGATGACCATTGAAGCAACAACAATACCTTACAACATTTCTAACACCTACAGGACTATGCTCTACTTTCAAAATGCACAATGAAGCTCATGTTTTAACACGCAACAAATATTTCATTTACCGTTATTAAAGAATGAAATAGAATAATTTAATTACAACCAAAAGAACACAAACATGTTGTGAATCCTTGACTTTATTATTTATTGCATAATGTCGCTCATTACAATGTAATCGAGAAATGCATCTTTCCTCTCGAGACTAGAACTAATTTATTGTGTTTTTCTTCTGCATATTACACCGTCTTTTCTTGATCTCATTCTCCGTGAAAACCTTAGTCACTTCAATCGAACCTGATAAAATATTCCTTTTCCTCTAGATTGAATGATCAACCTCTTCGACCTCTTTCTTCCTCATTTTTATGTTTTTCATCTCTGTTAATTTGTTTCCCCTTCTGTTGGGAAGATGAATAATCATGATTGTTCGCTTCCCATCCATTTCCCAATTCAAATTTTGTTTTCTCTTCTTTCACCAATGATTTCCACTTGGAACTTAATCTTTAGGAGCTGCATGGACTGAATTTGGAATCAGAATGTTGAGTAGTAGCATACGAATTCCAGCATAATTCTTGTAGTGTGGAGTTTCAACAAAAATCCTATAGTGTGGAGTTGGAGCATATTTCCTGTAGCGTGGAGTTGCAACATATTTCCTATAGGATGGAGTTGCATCATACTACGTATAGTGTGGAGTTCCATCATATTCTATGTAGCTTGGAGTTGCAACATATTTCCTGTAGCGTGGAGTAGAAACATAAGAGTTACAACACTATCTTTGTCATTATGAATTGCAACCTGAGTCGCAACACTATCAACTATAACAAGGAGTAACAACACGAGTTTGAGAGTAGAGTTGCAACCATCCTTATTTCTCATAAACTAACTTATACATAATTGAATTTTTTTTGGGTCACACAAATTTCCCATAATCAAAGATGCTTCTACATCAAATGCCCTTAGTAAGAAAAAACACGAGATCCCGTCTCATGTGGTTGTTGCTCTAGAGGATGAAGAGTTTCTTAAGGATATTAGTTCTTCTTCGAAAAACCACAATGCATCCTTAGATCCTCTATTTTTCCATTTGACTAAATATTCTAGATATTCCTTGTTGCGAGTTTTTCTACTAGCCCTTGCGGCCAAAATTTATTCCACTTCCTCAACGCGCTTGACTGGTAGTTTTTCCCATCCATCCAGAGTACCTTCATCATCACCATTTTCTCCTTCATGAAACTCATACAAATCAACAACATTGAATGTTGGATATATATCGAACTTGTCAAGAAGTTCCAATTGATGAGCATTATCAAAAAATTTCTTCAAGATTCTGCACGGTCCTATTTTCTTATACTTAAGTTTATTATAGGTACCTTTGGGAAATCATCCCTTTCTCAAGTGAGTCATGACTAAATCACCTATATTTTATGCCTCCAGTGCAGTTCTTTCCTCTGTTTATACTTGTTATTACTTTCTTGTAGTTTTTTCTTCACCTTCTCATGGAACTCCTGCATACTGTCTGCAAAAACGCTTGTATCGATACTCCTTTTATATCCTAGATCTCATAAATCAACCAAATCTACCACCCTTTTAGATGACCTTCCATATACGATTTGAAAGGGGATCTTTCATGTAGAGTTGTTCATTGAATCGTTGTAAGAAAATTCATCTTGTGCCAAAACTGAATCCCACTAACTAGGATTTTCATCACTGAAACTTCGAAATAAGTGTCCTAAGCTTAATTTCACCACCTCGATCTACCAATTTGTTTGGGGATGATAGGTCGAACTATATAGGAACATAGAACCCAAAATTTTCCAAAGTGTCCTCAAACGTTGACCAAGAAATATAATGTCTCTGTCCAAAGTAATACTTCTCAGTAGGCCATGTAACCTTACCACTTCTATGAAAAATAAGAAAGCCACTTCACTAACATCACGTGTCTTCTTACATGGTAGAAAATGTGTCTTTTATCCCCAAATCCTAGGGATAACTAAGTAAATGATGTCTCGAGACCATCAGGTTGCAAACATGGAGTACCGAGAGACAACTTGAGTGGCAATGTCCACTTGCAAAGATGGAGACCCACTCCACCACCACAACTCTAGGTTCATCACGGCGGTATCTACCACATCAATTGGCTTCTAGAAGACGTTGGGTCTTTCTCCAATATGTACAAGCCAGGTATTATAGTGAGTGTCATTTCAATATTTTAGGCATTTGAGTTTGTTTCATCTATTACTTCTTTTGATTACATAACGTTTTCTTATCACATTATGCTCTTTTCCCTGTTTTTCTTTGGTGGTTGACATTTTTCCCTAGTAAGTGGGTCACTCTTAGGGATATGTTTTCTACTAGGAGGTCCCATTGACGAGTCATCGTGTCATTCCCGACCATACTTTCCACTTTTCACACTTCATCCCCTCATCTCCTTACCTTTTGGGATTTTCAGGTATACTGACCCAAAAAGGGGTTGTCCCTCATTTCATGGGAAGAAGGGGCTGAAGGATGAGAGGCTTGTAGCTGAAAAAAGATAAAATCCAATAATAGCCTTCAAGATTATTTCCCAGGGATCCCAAGGACAACAAAATGTCTCTCATAATAAACTGATGGGACCCGTGAAAAATAAATAATAACAAAATGCCAACCAAAGTGGAGCATGTGTGGGCATTGTTTTTAATTCTTAGGTAGAAGACCCACACATGTTTTCAACTTGGGGAAGCATGTTGTGACCAGGGTAGAGTCAAGATGGGAAAAATGCTTCATGCTTAGGTAGAAGCCCCACCTTGGCTTCAACCTAGAGACATATTAAAATAATAAAATACAATAAATGGGCTTGGAAAAAGGTTGCATTGAAAACAAAGGTGCAACACACCCTCTACAAAGGAACCCATAAATGAGACACTAAAACCCCTTGTATGTCATGAGCCCCATTCCCCAAATTCTTCCCCCATACATGAAACCTCATCCATATGACTTAGAAATAGGTCCACTTGGAAAACACCCCTAAGCTTGAGGTACAATTCACCCACTAGGTTGTTTTGTCAACCCTCCCATACCTAAAATGGGAAAATTGCATAGGGTCTTTGAGAATTTGTTTATTTTGATGAGGTGGTTTGGATGTGCATGCTTATATGGACCTTTTATTGATTTGATTTACTCATCATGATGCATTTGACTTGAGATCCTTGGAGGGAGTATCCATTTGTCTTTGTAGGACCTAGTTGGTGGACAATTTGAAAGAACAAGCCTAGCTTTGGCTTCCATAGGGCTTGAAGCCCACAAGTTTGATGCGAAGGGCCCACACTCTAGATGAGGATGACATGTCGTTGGATGCCTAGAGGGCACCTTTGAGGATCTTTCCCATCCCCTACATTCTAAACGGCTTTATTGAACGGGGAAAAACGTCACCTTTTGAGTGCTTGATGTTGCCTAGGGATAGGGTTTGGTGGTGAATGAAGACACTTGGAATTTTTTTCAAGGAAGAGGCCCATGCATCCTAGAAGAAAGGATTTTTTTGAGGATTATTGTCCTTTGGAGGCCTATCTTTCCCTTCTCCAAATCAATGAATGGACCAAAAGTGCAAACGTTTCCCAAAAAGAACATCATGTTTCTAGTGTTTCTTTATGTGCAAAATATGAATTAAATAATATTATTTATGTATAGGTGTAGGATAAGCATTGTTGACCCCTTATTTTATGTTTTAAACTAATTTTTGTGGCCAAACTTCTCTTAGAACTTTTTTTTATAAATAGAGATCAACTTTATTTCATTTTAGCATAGCTCTCCCGTGTGGAGAAGGATACTTGGCTGAAATTTGCGCCCTACTTGGGAAACTCTCTTTATCTCTCTTGGTTACGTTATATTGTGATGGTTTATCTTTGCTATTGGATGGATGGATGATGTGCTAGATCTCTTGGAGGCTTATTTCTTGCTTTATGGTGGAAGTTTCTTGGTCAATTAGGGTTTCATTTTGTTAATGCTTCAACTAGGTAAGGGTTTCATGTTTATTTCTTTATTTTCTTGGCTTTAAGGTTAATGCGATGATATATTGGAGAGTATTGTTGGGTATGTGTTATATTCTTTGTGTGGGGGTTCGGGGGAAGCGCCCCCAAGAATTGTTTTTTTCCTCGAGAAAAGTGTCGCATTTTTTCCTCGTTTTTCATGTTGGTGCAATTTTCGTGTCCATTGTTGGGAGGTTTTCGGCACATGGTTTTTTACCGATGGTTTTCTATTTCTGGTTAAGGAATTATGGTTGTTGATTAATCTAATTCATTGGGTTAGGGTTTTTGATGTCGCTGACTCCTATATGTATATTTTTTTGTAAACAATGTATCACTATGAATGAATATAGAATATGCTGGTTTTCCCGGTTTGAGTTTCCAAGGGAAAAATCTCAGTGTAATGTTTGTATTTTCCATTGTATCTTTTTGTTCATTACTAAAAATTTGTTTCCAGTAAATATTGTACAAGGTTATGATCTACATTTGGTATCATATATTTGTTGGCTTCAAGGGGATGCCTTTATGGTCAAGGGTTTGGCTCGGGACTGTGATAAGCCTTGTTACAATGGGAGATCTGTGGTATTGATTTTTTTCAGGTGAAAAGAAATGGAAAGAAATTGGAAGATGGAGATCGAGAACTTTAATGGGCAACATTTTTATCTATGGAAGCTTAAGATGGAAGATTAATTGGTGGACAGAGATCATTGGATCACAGTAGATCCAGGTACTGAAACTACAGGAACCTCAACACATGACTGGAAAAAGTTGGATCGGAAGGCGAAAAGAAAAATCCCACTGTGTCTCTCATATTCAATATTACTGAATGTGTTAGAGGAAGCTACAACCAAGTATTTATGGGATAGATTGGGGAAGTTGTATCAATAAAATTCCCTAGTAAATAAACTATTCCTGAGAAAGAAGTTGTCTAATCCGAGGATGAGAGATGGAGACTTGGTGGAAGATCATTTGAACGCTTTCACTACTATGGTAATTCATTTAGTATCTATTGAGATTAAAATTTCAGATGAAGATAAGTGTATTAGTTTACTGTGTTCTTTACCAGACTCGTGGGAGAGTCTAGTTGTGGGCATAGGTAGTAATACAACTGCCTTGAAGTTTGATGAAGTGGTCTCATCCTTGTTGTTGGATGAGCTGAGACGAAAGAACATGGAAGGAAAAAGCACAAACCCATTATTTGCAAGAGGACACTCCCAGGAAATAAATAGATCTAAGTTCTCAAGTGGGAGATCTAAGTCTAAGGGTAGATCTAAATCTCCCAGAAAGTTTGTAAAGGTATGTTGTATATCTGGACAAGAAGGGAACTACAAGAAGTAGTGTAGATCCAATGTTGAGAAAAAGAAGGGATATGAAGAATCTCCTTCTGCATAAGAAAAGACCTCCAAGGAAGAAGGAGGGGATGTGTACTTGGATTCTTCAAGCACACATGCAGATCACGAGGAATGGTTGGTTGAATCAGACACATCCTTTCATATGAATCCCCACAGGGATTGGTTCTGTGAATATGAAAGTTATGATAGAGGTAATGTTTTCCTAGGTTATGACTCGACGAACAGAATCATAGGCCTAGGAAAATTCAAGTTTCGGCTCATAGATGGAAGGATTAGAATGCTACCTAGTGTTATAAACATCCCAGGATTGGCCAGAAATTTGATTTTTGTAAGAAAAATGGATGATGCAGGGGTAAAAACAATATTTGAAAAGGAAACCTATAGGACGATTCGAGGAGCAATGGTGTTATTAAAGGGAATTCCATTTGGAACTTTGTATAAGTTGCAATGAAGCACTATTAGTGATGGGTTTAATAGTTCCATTGTTCTTGATAATGGAGTTGAATAAGAAAGAACTCCTACAGTATCTGGAGAAAAGGTTATGATGTGGCATCAAATACTAGGGCATATCGGAGAGAAGGATCTTCGACTACTACATCGTAAAGGTATGGTTGAAGGTATGTCTAATTTCTCTCTAGATTTTGATTTTTGTGAACATTGTGTATATGGGAAGTAGAATCGGGTAAGATTCCCCTCTGGTGCAATGAGGACAGAAGGAATTTTATAGCTAGTTCACAGTGATGTTTTTGGACCTGTGTCGGTCCCATCATTGGGAATTTTTTTGTACTATGTCTCATTTATAGATGAATTCTTGAGGAATACTTGGATATATTTCCTCGGGAAGAAATATGAAGTCTTTAACAGGTTTAAAGAGTTTAAGGCTCTTGTTGAGAGTCAAATAGAGAAAATAATTAAGGTGTTGAGGACATATAATGGTGGAGAGTTCTGGGGGAATGAATTTGAAGAATTTTGTAAGAAGTGTGGTATAGAAAGGAAGAAGACTACTCCATATAGACCTTAGCAGAATGGAGTTGCAAAAAGGATGAATGGGACATTGATGGAAAAATCAAGGTGCATGTTCAGTGGTGTCAGGTTAGGGAAAGAATTATGGGCAGAGGCAATGGGTACTGCATGTTACCTGGTCAACAAATCACCCTCATCAATGTTGGATGACAAGAATCCACAAGAGGCATGGACTGGTAACAAACCTTCTCTCACATATCTCAAGATATTTGGTGGTGATGCATATGTTGATGTTCCAAAGGAAAACATGAGTAAGCTAGATAAGAAGGTTGAAAAGTGTATCTTTATTGGATATAAAGATGGTCTCAAAGGTTATAATCTTTGGAACCCATAATCTAAGAAGGTAGTGGATAGCCGAGATATGGTATTTAGATAAATGAAGGATGTTGTTAAACAAGAAGTCCTAGAAAGTAAGGAAGAACCAGAGAAAATATAATTTGATTTAAAGGATGATGAGTCAAACTCTACAAAAGAACAGGAATCAGAAGAAGATCCTGGTATTCCAGTATTGAGGAGATCGGTTCGAGAAATAAGGCTACCGGAAATGTATACTCCATTTGATTTCCATTCAAATTTTCATTTGTCTATTACTAATGATGATCCTAGAACTATCAAGGAGGCAGTGGATTCAGAGGATGGAAATCTATGGAAAATGGCCATGTACAAAGAAATGGCAGCTTTGGATAAGAATGTGTCTTGGCATCTAGTGGAGTTGTCGACTGGAAGAAATCCCATTGGAAGAAAATGGGTATTTAAAAAGAATTTGAATGCGGAAGGAAAAGTGGAGAAATACAAAGCTCAGTTTGTAGCAAAGGGTTATTCCCAGGTTGAGGGAATTGATTTTGGTGAGATTTTTTCTCCTGTTGCCAGGTTAACCTCTACACGATTTCTATTATTTGTTGTTGTTGCATTTTATTTTGAAGTAGAACAGATGGATGTGAAGACAACATTCCTACATGGGGCTCTCGAAGAATAAATATATATGAAGAAAATAGAAGGTTATGCTGTGAAGGGAAAGAAGGAGTTGGTATGCAAGTTGAAAAATTCCCTGTATGGTTTAAAACAATCACCAAGAATGTGGTATAAAAAATTTGATACCTATATGATGGGACTTGGGTTCATAAGAGGCAAAGAGGTTCGTTGTGTGTATTTTAAATTAATTGGTAATCATTTGATTTATTTGGTATTGTATGTGGATGACATGTTGTTGATAGGAAACAACAAGGAGATTATCCAGGATGTCAAAACTCAGTTGTCCTCTAAATTTGACATGAAGGATCTGAGTGCTTCAAATTTCATTTTGGGCATGGAAATTAAAAGAGATCAGAAAAAGAGGAAACTCTCGTTAAATCGGAGAAAATATGTCGAGAAAATATTACAGAGGTTTAATATGTAGGAATGTAAACTGGTCAAGGTTCCTATTCCTGTTGGTGTAACTTTATCTACAAATCAGTGTCCCAAGACACAAGAAGAGGAGGAGGCCATGTCTCATTTTCCATATGCGAGTACAGTTGTCAGTTTGATGTATGAAATGGTCTATACTAGACCAGACATTGCACATGCAGGGAGAAGTTTGAGCAGGTATATGTCAAAACTAGGGGAGGAGCATTGGATAGCAGTAAAAAGGGTTTTTCAGGTATTTGTGTGGCACTGCTAGTTGTGGATTGTGCTACCAAGGAAGACTAGGATTGGACAGAGTGGTGGATATAAATGGCTCTGTGGTTGCATACTAGGATGGAGATATGTATCTTAGGAGATATACAAGTGGGTATGTATTTAACCTGTTTGGAGAAGAAATAAGTTGGATGAGCAAAAGACAAGTTGTAGTTGCACTTTAAACTACAAAAGTTGAATACATGGCATCCACGCATGCAAGTAAGGAAGCAATATGGTTACAAATATTGTGTTCAGGTATTGGGTTGGTACAACAAGTTTTAAGGATAGATTTTGACAGTCAAAGTGAAATTTTTTTGGCGAAGAACCCGACTTATCATTCAAAGACAAAGCATGTTGATATTCAATATGACTTTGTGAGAGACATGATTGAAGAAAATAAAGTATTGTTGATGAAGGTGGACACTTTGAAGAATGTTGCAGATTCATTCACAAAATATGTGAGCATTGAGAAGTTCTCTTGGTGTAGAGGATCCATGGGCATTGCTTCCCTGGATTGTTGACTGTGTAACCCTGTATGCAAAGAAAAAAACAAGTGTGAGAATGTTGGGCATGTG
>SNQJ01S0033691.1:82861-129609 GCA_010110895.2 Picea sitchensis | reverse complement strand
ATGTATAGAATGGTAAACTGAGAGGTTGGGAAACCTGGGTAGTGAAAAGGGTACGCTACAAATTGGTATCAGAGCAATTGGTACACTACACTCATGCACATCAAGAAGAGAACATGATGAGTTGTGACCCTTTTAAGAATATTGATGATACTTTATTCCATGAATTTGGAAGTGAAAAAGTATTAGAGGAGCCCTTAGATGCAATAGATCCTTTTGAAAAAAGGAAAACAAGTCACTCTCTATTAAAGATTAATCCTCTTGTGACGAAGAGGTGATGGAGGAGCATGTCCATGAAGAGAAAAGGGAATTATGATAAGGTGAAACATGTTGAGGAACCTTGTGAGATATCATTATCTTTTCTCCCACTTCATGAATGAGAGGTTGCCCATCCTTACTCTCCTCCTACACATGAATTTGAAGAAGAAACTAGTCTCAATGATGAAGTCTTTGAAGATCTAGTTGAAACTGCCCCAACTTTTGTTCTTCCTGCACAAGAAAATGAAGACATGGTTATTTTCAGTCGTATTAATGGTCTTATGAAAGGAACCTTGGATATGGATGATGAGCATTTAGACACTTCCATATAGACTAGGAGATGCATATGGGAGTTTTTTCATCTCATTATTTATAGAGATCCCATTTATGACATTGAGGGTTCAATTGTCATCTTCAACTCTCAGGAAAAGGGGGTTTAGTTGTCATCTTTAGAGGACTAGTCTCCATGTATGTATGATTCATATATTTGGTAGACTGATGATGACATGGTTACAAATTTATTCCAACCATTCGAGGATGACCTATCACAACATCTTCGGGGTAATTTTCAGTCAACCCTTGGGAGTAGTGATGCAGATCCTTTTGAGGATGAAGAATTGTTCTGTGAGGACCCTCAACCACCTTCATCCTCAATTTTAGATGAACATAAACACATGGTCATTCCAAGGAAATTAAAGGCTCCCTCTACAAAGAGAAAGTATTTTCATCTTGAGGATTTTTACGAGGAGTCACACATGAAGACACATCATTTTTCTTTCTTTGTACATGAGGTTGTCCCTTACCTCTTATCTTCTTCTCTGAGAATCCATTCAGTCTTATTTCGATCTATCATATCCTCTCAGTCTTCAACAAGCAGTGGATATTTGTGCATGAATGAAGATGAACCGTCGTCTATATACGATAGTCCTATTTATATATCGGTGGATCACACTTGTGAATATCACTTCAGGCATAATTCCTTGGATGATCATAATTGCATATATCCTTTCCAATGATATTTTCTCCCTCCCACCCATATCCATGAGTTTCATTTCACGATTGATTATATATCTATTTATTCTCATGATCATTGTGTTCTTGACTTATCTTTTTTTTTTACATAATTAAGCATGGGGGTAGATACTTTGATGAGATGATCAACTAGTTGCACTGGTTGTCTGACATCACCTATAGCCTGATATTCAGGTCCCCAAGGCCCCAAGTAAGTAGGTAGGTCTTTTTTATTTCCTTCATTTGCATATTGATTTCCAATGGTAGATTAGTTTCATTTCATATTTAATTTTTCTCTACTTACATATTTATTTCATGATTTTTTTAAAAAAATTATAAAATTTTCTTTTCTAGATTAGTTTTAATTTTTTTTTATGTATATGGACTAAGGGTGATAAAACCACCCTATATTTTACATTTTTTTGTTTCATTGTAGGTATAGGTCCACCAAGATATGTTATGGTTCTCATGCACTATACGATGAGTACATGTCCCCAAGTTGGAGCCAGATGTTATCCCCAACTCCTAGGGATAACTAAGGAGATGATGTGTCAAGGCCCTCAAGTTGTATACATAGATTAATGAGAGACATATTGACTAGAAGTGTCCACTTTCACAAATGGAGACCTACTCCACCACCACAGCTCCAGGTTCATCACGGTGGTATCTACCACATCAGTTGGATTCCATAAGACATTGGATCTTTCTCCATGATGTCCAAGCCAAGTATTATGGTGAGTGTCATTTCAATATTTGAGGCATTGGTGCTTGTTGCATCCATTACTACTTTTCATTATGTAACATTTTCTTGGACATTATTCTCTTTGTCCTATTTTAATTTGGTGGTTGACATTGAGCCCTAGTAAGTGGGTCACCCTTAGGGATAGGTTTGCTACTGAGAGGTCCTCTTGATGAGTCATCGTTCCATTCTCGACCATACTTGTCACTTTCCACACTTCATACCCTCATCTCCCTACCTTTTTGGATTTTTGGATATAGTGACACAAGAAGGGGTTGTCCCTCAGTTCGTGGGAAGAAGGGGTTGAAGGCCCAGAGGATTGTAGCTAGAAAAAACATTTTTTTGTTTCATTGTAGGTATAGGTCCACCAAGATATGTTATGGTTCTCATGCACTATACGATGAGTACATGTCCCCAAGTTGGAGCCAGATGTTATCCCCAACTCCTAGGGATAACTAAGGAGATGATGCGTCAAGGCCCTCAAGTTGTATACATAGATTAATGAGATACATATTGACTAGAAGTGTCCACTTTCACAAATGGAGACCTACTCCACCACCACAGCTCCAGGTTCATCACGGTGGTATCTACCACATCAATTGGATTCCATAAGACATTGGATCTTTCTCCATGATGTCCAAGCCAAGTATTATGGTGAGTGTCATTTCAATATTTGAGGCATTGGTGCTTGTTTCATCCATTACTACTTTTGATTATGTAACATTTTCTTGGACATTATTCTCTTTGTCCTATTTTAATTTGGTGGTTGACATTGAGCCCTAGTAAGTGGGTCACCCTTAGGGATAGGTTTGCTACTGAGAGGTCCTCTTGATGAGTCATCGTTCCATTCTCGACCATACTTGTCACTTTCCACACTTCATACCATCATCTCCCTACCTTTTTGGATTTTTGGATATAGTGACACAAGAAGGGGTTGTCCCTCAGTTCGTGGGAAGAAGGGGTTGAAGGCCCAGAGGATTGTAGCTAGAAAAAGATAAAATCCATCAATAACCCTCTAGATTCTGTCCCAGGGATCCTGAGGACAATGAAATGTCTCTCAAAAGAAATTGATGGGACCCATGAAAAATAACTAATAACAAAATTCCAACCAAGGTGGAGCATGTGTGGCCACTGTTTTTAATTCTTAGGTAGAATCCCCACACATGTTTTAAACTTAGGGAATAATGAAGTGACTAGGGTAGAGTCAAGGTGGGCACATTTGTTCATGCCTAGATAGAATACCCACCTTTGCTTCAACCTGAAGACATATTAAAATAATAAAAGGAAATAAATGGGCTTGGGAAAAGGTTGCATTGGAAACAAAGGTGGAACACACAGTCTACAAAGGAACTCATAAATGAGACAATACATCCCCTTCTATGTCATGAACCACATGCCAAAAATTCTTCCTCCCATTCATGACACTTCATCCACTTTACTTAGAAAGAGGCCACCTCAGGAAACACCACTAAGATTGAGGTACGATTCACCCAATAGGTCATTTTTTCAACCCTCCTGTAACACCCCAGGTTTTGAGCCCCATATTAAATAATGTATTTTTTTAATTGTCAAGAGGCCAGAGGGACCAAACAATTAAAAGAGGCCAGTGTGCCTAAGAAATGTGATGTTCTGATCATTATTAATAATAAACACATTGTTGGTTGCTAGAAAGACAAGGACTAGAGTTATAGGGGGCTATGATTCCACAAGAGAGGGGGATTGAGGGGGTAAATGTTTTTTTCCTATTTTAATTACCTTTTTTTTCTAAGGGTCGAATCAGTTACGTGATCTTCTTGGGGAAGGCCAGGAGTTTCTTGATTCCCCATGAAATACTTAAACCCACCCCTGGTCTATTGGGGGGTTCATTTTTATCACTCGTTCACTTTCTCACTAGTTCATTGGTTCACTCACTTACTCACCTATTCTTTCATTCCATTCTTCCATATCACACATTCATCCCTCCTCATCCATCTCTTGGCTTGGGGAAAGGGAGACGAACTGTCGAAGAGTAGACATGGTATTGTTGGCTATAGTGGTCATTGGTGTAATCCAACCATGCCTTGAGGCCTACATGTATGAGATGCATTGGCCTATGTCTAGATTTGTTCACAACTATGAGTCCTGAGAGTTATAGAATGGAGATTCTGGACCAGTTACGTTGGAGCCCTAGAAGGAGAAGGATTGCCTGAGGAACTCCATGGAAGAGAAGGGTGGGGGTCAATTCTCTTGGGTGGTGAAAGCTTGGTAGAATATATCTGGGTACTTGGATTGTTGTGAGTGTTGGGAAATCCTGTGAGATATTGAGTGCTAACTGGTTCAAGAAGCCAAGTAACACTTTGGAACCATCCTTGTGAATTCATATCCCTGGCTCGGACGTGACACTGTTGTTGAGATTTGGAATAGTAGTTTCTATGGTTGGGTGGAACATCCTTGGTCTGCATCCAATTGGTGTCTTCTTTTATAAAGATAAGTTCTCTCTGATTTGGTATTATTTACCTGTATATGATTTTGTTCCGTTGTGTATTTATTTATCGTTTAATTAAATCTTTAGAATATGAATGCTTGTTGGTTATTGTTGTGAATGTCATTAGATCTTTTCTTTTATGCATCCTTATTAAATTAAAAATGCATCGGTAACAAAAAGAAGTCCAAGGGTGGGCTTGTAGGTAGCGTACCCCGACCTTTGGGTGGAGGGGTATGTTACAGATTGGTATCAGAGCTTCTGGTTGAAACATTATGCCAGTATGGGTCAGGTATGTTGGTTAGAGTCTCATGGTTGAGATTGAATTTCAACCCTGAAGTTAAAAATCTCAGGAGGAATGGCATTGTGGAGTTTATGTAGGAGCTAGAATGTCAGATATCCTTTGTAAGGGATCGAAGGATCGTGACCATCCCTTTCAAAATCAGGAGTGATCTCCACTATGGGATCAAGAGATATCTAGGATCGTCGGATCAGAGGGTAGGTGAAGAAGGGTCGTCCGATGAAGGTGAAGAAAAAGGTTGAGTAGGTTTAAGTCTTAGACGTCATATCTACGTGCAAATGAATGTGAGCCGTAGATCTCATGGCGATTCAGAGGATAGGCACTCCGGGAGAAACAAGTCCTCATGTTGCATGCAGGAAAATATCCCAAATCTCGAAGTCCAAAGTTAATATGGATCGTCCGTTAACGAAGACTCGTGTCATCAGATTGGGCAGCTCGAGAATTCAGAGTTCGGGAGAATTGGAGTGTGCCAATGTGGAAATTCGAGAAGTTCCGAAGCTTGAAATTCTGAAGTAACGTGTCTCGTGGATGTCACATGGGATGAAGTGGACACATGGGATGTGTTCAATGTGTTAGTGAGTTTTGAACCGATGGAAGATTGAAATGTCAGTTAGAATGTGACATGTGTCACCCACCTGAGTGGGCCATATGTCTGCTTATACTATTTCCCCATGTGGCGACAGATCATGAAGTTCAGAGACTAGGCACTCTAGAGGAAAAATATGCGAGAATTTGCGTTGGGTATAGAAATCCCGATGGCTCAATTACATATTGATCATTTTTCCCAGAAGACACATAGCAATAGATATCATAGTCTGGAGACCTAGTACTCCAAGGATTTTCAAGTCTCTACAAGTGAAAAGTTTCAAAGCCCAAATTCACGAAGCCATGCAGACCATCGATTTAGGATCCCTTTGGGACCTTTCTTAATCGTTGGATCAAGAAGTGGAGGGACAAGGTAAGCACTTCGACGAATTGTCACTCTAGGGGAGTTGAGCAGCGTGGGAACTAAATGTCCCAGACCCTCGGAGCACCGAATTAATAGAGGGTCATCCATCCCAAAACTTGATTAAGTCGCAGATCATCGATCTCATGAAGCCTCAATATGGGGGTGGGGTTGTCCATTTGACGGGAGATTAAATCTCGACTTTATGATACTTGTGGTGGAGCTATTAAAGATTTCGGCGAAGGGTAACTCCAGGAGGAAACAATAATTGACAACAGAGAAAAGATGAAGGCCAAAGTCCGGAGGACATGGTCCCATCACCAGTCCCATGCATAGAATGAAATTCTATATTAGCTAAGGAAAATATTCGATCGCCGACAGTCGATGGTCGAGGATTGGTATATTGTGGTGAAGTTTTCTCTTTTCTAGACAAATAAAGCCTATGAAGTCTCGAACTTTGGAGAAAATCTGGACCCTTCATATTCGGGGACACATGTCAGAAGATTAACAAGGATTTGTAAATTAGACGTTTGACATTCCGGCGGTGTGGTGGTGTTCAGCAACGAAAACCTCCCAAGTCCAGAATCCCTGGAGTAAATCTAG
Source organism: Picea sitchensis (assembly GCA_010110895.2). Lineage (NCBI taxonomy): Eukaryota > Viridiplantae > Streptophyta > Pinopsida > Pinales > Pinaceae > Picea > Picea sitchensis. Next base: position 123,293 of record SNQJ01S0033691.1, on the reverse strand, counting down.
ACCATTCGTGTTTGAGGACACGTTTCTGCAAATCAATCAATTTGATAGTTCAGTGTTCGAGGGATTTGTGGATTAATGTGGAGAACTCTCCTAAAGCTCTGAAGTTTCGAAGTCCCGAAGTCGAGAGGAAATAGAGTGACGTGGCCTACTGACGTCACTTGGGGTGACATGGACACACTTTATGCTCGCCACGTGTCATTGTGTTTCATGTTTTTTAAATACCATTCATGCCATTTACTATATGACATGTGTCACCCATCAGATACGGCCACATTTCTGTGCCTTATTTTCTTCCAAGTGGTAGTAGATCTTGTAGTTCTGAGACTTGGCACTCCGGAGGATTCAAGGCATATGCAGTTTGGGTCGAGAACTCCCGGAGGATGGAGTTAATCTCCATGGTTGATCAGAAGGTTATATGTGGAGGAAGGATGGGACCTTCGAAATTTCGACACTCCAGGATATCTATGCAGAGGCACGCTTGGGAAATCCCCAAAACCTGGAGTCGCGAAGGAAATCCTAACCGTTGATCGGGAAAGTATATGTGGAAACAGATCCTGTAGTCCGGAGACTTCACACTCCATAAGAGTTGAGAGTGTGGACAATCTGGAACCCTTGAATCCGGAGTCCCAGAGCTCCTGCTGGCCGTTGATCTCAGCCCTCGATTGATTTTCAACCACACGAACTCCGATATAGTAATTCTAACACAAAAAGCGATAGGAAGGATTTGGCCTGCGGTTTTGAGCCGTGGTCACCTGGGGAAGTGGTTTGAAGGGAGTGCCTGTGAAAAAATAAATTTTGTATCAGCTAAGGGATAACATGGAAGTGTTATATGATGAAGATTGATACATATATGTTCTTCATGAATTGAGAAGAAAAAGGATCGGTAGCATTGTTTTTAACATTTTGTTTATCATATGCTTAATTCTAAAAAAATGGCCACTTGCACATTTTGTAGAAGTGAGGGGTTTAAACACATCAGTTCAGAATGCGTATTCAATAAATGGAAGAAGGAGAGGGAGATTCCAGCCATGATAAAGAGGCCAAGGGTCATAATATCAGAGTTTTCAATGCAGAGACAGAATCTAACAGACACAAGGGTAGAGGGGAACAAGAAACATTGATAGAAACTGTAAGAAGCTTGAAAATAAAAGTGCAGAGATACAAAGAAGACAATGAGAGACTGATAAGAGAACAAATTCAGATAAATTCTCGAGTGATGCAGAGATTAAATCAGTTGCAGAGACAAATGAAGAGGGGATCAAACTAAAAACAAGATGAAGAAGGCAAGTATCATGAAAGAAGAGATGATCATGGAAGAGATAGTTATTCAAGAAGTTCTAGAGGAAATCATAGACATCACTCACCTCCCTACTCAACAAGGAATTTTTATGCATCCAAATATTCCATAACTAGTACAGAGGTGTCTCATGTTAGGCACCAAAGAATAAGACATGAATTGGACAATTTGCAAGGAGAGTTGAGGAAGCTCAAGCCACCATCCTTTGATGGTGAAAGAGAAAGGGAAGATGATGACGAGGCATGGTTTCTTGGACTTAGGAGATATTTTCAATTGCATAACTATTCATCAAACCGAGAAGCGAGGATTTCCACCTACCATTTACACAGGAAAGCCACAATGTGGTGGTATCAACTGAAGAAAGTTGAACATATTAGTGAGAAGAGGATCAGTTGGAAGCAGTTCAAGAAGTACTTCCATAAGGAGTACCTCTCAGAGCATTTCTATGACAAGAAAATGGAGTTATTTGAACTCAGACTGGGAGGCATGACTATGGAAGAATATGAGAAGAAGTTCTTGGGGTTGTTAAAGTATGTCGGGTTCATTAATGATGAGAAGGTGAAAATACAAAGATTTCTAAGTGGACTGCCAACCTTTTATAAATAAAATATTAGGTATGAGGAGCCCAAGACCTTGACTGAGGCCACCAGGAAGGATAAATACCTGTATGAGAAAGGCTAGGGAAGAGAATCCCTGCAAAAATCTTGGAAGGATAAGAAGAAGGAGAAGTCTGATCAAAGGAGGAAAGGATCCAAACCTCCCTTCAATAGGAATGAGCCTAATAGAAATCATCAAGATCAGTATGCTAAGGGTGAATCCAATAAAGAAGACTCCTTGAGAAAAAGGGGAATACCACAAAGACAATGATGGGGATGCAAAGAATATCACATGTACAAGGATTGCCCACATAGAAAGGACAAAGTGAAGACTATGCACAATGTCCAAGAGGATACAAAAGTTGAATATATGGGAAGAATTTATGCAACTTTAGATGATCGATAAGCAGAGTACCAATCCAATATGATCGAGGTGGAAGGTGAGATCATAAATCATCCTGTTGCTATTTTAATTGATTCAGGAGAAATTCATTGTTACATTGATCCTAAAATAGTGGATAGACTACATTTGGAGAAAAGTAAGCTTGGAAAATCAAGTTTGGTTTAGTTAGCCACTGGAACCAAAAGGAGAGTCCATAATATGGCCAGAAGTTGTTCCATAAGTCTTAATGGTGTGAATAATAGTGTTGATCTGAATATCATACCCTTGCGGTCTTATGATATTCTAATTGGAATGGATTGGTTGGACAAGCATCATGTGTCCTAGATTGTCATAGAAAGAAATTTACCTATCTTGATGGAGATGGAAAACAAAACACTGTGAAAGGAGTTCCAAGACCCATATCTATAAGGGAGATTTCATCCTTACAACTAAAGAGATATTTTAGAAAAGGATGTTCATTGTATGAATCTCATGTGGAAGAGCCAGAAAATACAAAGGGGCCAAGCCTTGAATATTTCTCAGTACTACAAGAATTTGAAGATGTATTCTAGGAAATACCAGGGTTTCCACCAATAAGGGAGATATATTTCTCAATTTATTCAGTGCCAGGAGTTTCCTGGGTGTCAAAAATACATTACAGAATGAGCACACCAGAGTTAAAAGAATCACAAATGCATTTGGAGGAATTGTTGAAGAAAGTGTACATACGACTAAGTGTTTCACCTTGGGGAGCACCAATACTTTGTTTCAAAAAGAAGGATGGAACCTTGAGTTTGTGTATTGACTTTCGATAAATGAACAATTATACTATAAAGAACAAGTATCGTCTACCCAAAATTGATGACCTCTTTGATCAACTAAGAGGAGCAAAGCTATTTTCAAAGATTGACCTGAGGTGAGGATACCATTATGTAAGGATCAAGGAAGAAGACATTCATAAGACAACCGTTAGAACTAGGTATGGGCATTGTGAATTTGTAGTGGTGCCATTTGGACTGACCAATGCAAAAAATATCTTTATGTTCTTAATGGATGGCATATTCATAAATTATTTGGATAAGTTTGTCATAGTATTCTTGGATGACACACTTGTCTATTCCAAGTCTGAAGAGGAGCATGAAAATCACTTAAGACTGGTATTGCAAGTGCTGAGATAACATAAGTTGTATGCCAAGTTGAGTAAGTGTTATTTTTATCAAAAGTATATCCATTACTTGGGACACATTATTTCAGAGCAAGGCATAACAGTAGATCCAGAGAATATTGAAGCCATTAGAGGATGGCCAACACCCAAAAATGTGTCAGAAGCCAGATATTTTATGGGATTAGATGGTTACTAAAGAAGGTTCATAGTAGGGTTCTCTAAGATTGTTCATCCCATCACTTCTTTGCAAAAGAAGGGAACTACATTTGAATGGACACCTAAGTGTGAAGAGAATTTTAATTTGTTGAATGAATTACTTACTAGTACACCTGTGTTAAGGATTGTTGACCCAAATGAAACTTTTGTGGTATGTACAAATGCATGTAAGGAAGGACTTTGGGGAGTCCTCACGCAAAATGGACATGTCATTGGTTATGAGTCCATAAAGCTTAAGTAACATGAGAGGAACTATGCCACACATGACTTGGAGCTTGCTGTCATTGTCCACGCCTTGAATATGTGGAGGCATTATCTCATGGGGAAGAGATTTGAATTAAGGACAGACCACATTGGCCTGAAGTATATTTTTGAACAACCAACCTTGAATGCCAAGAAAACAAGATGGCTGGAATTTTTAAGTGAATATGGCCTCGATATCAAGCATATCAAAGGAAAAGAGAATAAAATTTTCAATTCACTTAGTAGAAGCATGCATCCCATGCATGCTACTAATGTTAGTATGCATTAGTCAGACTTGAAGAGCAGAATTTTAGATGATCTTGTTACAGATCAGCATTACGTACATGTAAAGGAAATCTTACAACAAGGAGATGTACAACATAAAATAAAGGAGTATGAGATACATGAAGATGGATTACTTATGCATAATAATAGAATCTATGTTCCTAGTTTTAGAGAACTGAGGAAATTCGTATTGAAGGAAATGCATGATTTTCCTTATGCTAGACATACCGGTTACCAGAAAATGATTACAACAGCAAGAAGCCAATTATTTTGGCTGGGAATGAAAAAGGATTTTGTTGATGACATCGCTCCATGTATGGAATGTCAGAAGGTGAAGGATGAGCATAGGCATCCAACGGGTTTGCTGCATCCATTACCAATCCCAGAGAAGAAATGGGAAGTGATAACCATTGATTTCATAACTAAATTACCTAGGACAGGAAGACAACATGATTCAATCATGGTAGTGGTTGAAAAATTAACAAAGGATGCTCATTTTGTTCCTGTAAAAACAACGCATACAACAACTAATATTGCAGAGGTTTACATGAGGGAGATTGCTAGGTTGCATGGGATACCTAGGACAATTGTCTCAGACAGAGATACAAAGTTTACATCCAATTTTTGGAGGGGATTGTTTAAAAGATTTGGTACAAATCTAAAATTTAGCACAACATACCATCGACATTCAGATGGGAAAACAGAGAGGGTCAACCGAGTAATTGAAGATATGTTGAGAATGTATGTGATGGATAATCCATCTAAGTGGGAAGATTACTTACACTTGGTTGAGTTTGAATATAATAATGGGTATCAAGCTTCATTGATAATGATCCCATTTGAAGCCTTATATGGTAGGAAATGCAATACTATAGTGATTTGGGACAACCCAACAGATAGAGTGGTACTTGGGCTAGAGTTTCTCAAGGATATGGAAGACCAAATGGTTAAGATCAAGAGGAATTTAAAGATAGCTCAGGATAGACAAAAAGTTTATGTTGATAAGAACATGACAGCGAGAGAATTTAAAGTAGGGGAGCATGTACTTCTAAAAGTGAAGCCTAAGAAAATATCTTTGAAATTGGGTAGTTGTACAAAGCTGGCAGCCAGATTCTGTGGTACATTTGAAATATTGGACAGAATATGGCCAGTTGCATACATGCTTGCATTTCCTGCTTCCATGAATGTGCATAATGTATTTTATGTCTCTTTGCTAAAGAAATATGTACATGATCCTAACCATGTTATTGATTGGCATTTGATTCAGGTAGAGACAGAGAGAGAATTTCAGGTCCAGTCAGTGCGGGTATTGGACAGAAAGGTTAAAATGCTCTGGAATCGAGTTATAGAGATGGTAAAAGTTCAGTGGACCTACAACGGTCCTGAAGATGCTACCTGGGAGAATGAAGATGCCATGCAGACAGAGTATTCATAGATTTTTGAATAAATTTTTAGATTTTGATCTCTATTTTGTATATCCACTGAGGACAGTGCCAAAATAAGGGGGAGGGGATGTAACACCCCAGGTTTTGAGCCCCATATTAAATAATGTATTTTGTTAATTTTCAAGAGGCCAGAGGGCCCAAACAATTAAAAGAGGCCAATGTTCCTAAGAAATGTAATGTTTTGATCATTATTAATAATAAACACATCGCTAGCTACTAGACAGACAAGGACTAGAGTTATAGGGGGCTATGATTCCACAAGAGAGGGGGATTTAGGGGATACATTTTTATTTCCTATTTTAATTACCCTTTTTGTCTAAGGGAGTGGATCAGTTATGTGATCTTCTTAGGGAAGGCCAGGAGGTTCTTGATTCCCCACAAAATACTTAAACCCACCCCTAGTCTGTTGGGGGGTTCATTTTGATCACTCGTTCGCTTGATCACTAGTTCATTGGTTCACTCACTTACTCACTTGTTCTTTCATTGCATTCTTACTTATCACACATTCATCCTTCCTCATCTGTGTCTTGGCTTGGGGAAAGGGAAACAAATTGTCGAAGAGTAGTCATGGTATTGTTGGTTGCAGTGGTCGCTTGTGTAATCAAACCATGACTTGAGTCCTACGTGTATGAGATGCATTGGCCTTTGTCCATGTTTTTTCACAATTGTGAGTCCTAAGAGTTCCATCATGGAGATTCTAGACCAATTGCACTAGAGCCCTGGAAGGAGAATGACTGCTTGAGGGACTGCATGACCAAGAAGGGTGGGGGTCGATTCTCTTGGGTGGTGCAAGCTGTGTAGAAGAGATATGGGTACTTGGATTTCTTTGAGTGTTGGGAAAGCCTGTGAGATGGTTCGGGAAGCCAAGTAACACTTTGGAACTATCCTTGTGGATTCATATCCTTGGCTCGAGGGTAAAACTTCTATTGAGATTTGGAACATTAGTGTCTATGGTTGCCTGGAACGTCCTTGGTATGCATCCAGTCAGTGTATTCTTTTATAAATACAAGTGATATATGATTTGGTATTATTTACTTGTATGTGATTGTATTACGTTGTGTATTTATTTATCGTTTAATTAAATATTTAGAATATGCATGCTTGCTAGTTATTGTTGTGCATGTTGTTAGATATTTTATTTTATGCATCCTTATTAAATTAAAAGTTATCTGTAAGAGAAGGAAGTCCAAGGATGGGCTTGAAGGTAGCGTGCCCCGACATGTGGGTGGTGGGGTATGTCACACCTCCCATACCTAAACTTGGAAAATTGCATAGGGTCTTTGAGAATTTTTTTATTTTGATGAGGTGATTTGTGTGTACATGCTTAGATGGCTCTTTTACTAGTTTGATTTACTCATCATGATTCTTTTTACTTGATATCCTTGAAGGGTGTATCCATTTGCCTTTGCAATACCTAGTTGGTGGACAATTTTGGAAGAAAAATCCTAGCTTGGGCTTCCATGGGGCTTGAATCCCACAGGTTGGATTTGAAGGCCCACACTTCAGATGACGATGAAATTCCTTTGGAGTCATAGAGGACACCTTGGAGGATCTTTCTGATCCCCTACATGTCAAACGAGTTTCTTGAAAAGGAACAAAACGTCACCTTTTGAGAACTTGACGCTGCCAAGGGATAAGCTTTGGTGGTGACTGAAGACACTTGGACCGTTTTGAAGGAATTATTCCATGGATCATGGAAGAAATGATTTTTTTGGAGACTATTGGCCTTTGTAGGCCTAACTTTCCCTTCTCCAAATCAACGAATTGATCAAAAGTTCCAAACGTTTCCCAAAAGGAGGGCGACATCATGTTTCTAGGGTTTCTTTTATGTGCAAAATATGAATTAAATAATATTATTTTTGTAAAGGTGAAGGATAAGGTTTTTTGACCACTTTTCTTGTTTTTTACCCTAATTTTTGTGGAAAAACATGTCTTAGAACATTTTTTATAAATAGAGATCAAATTTATTTCATTTTCACATAACTCTCCCATGTGGAGAAGGATACTTGGTTCAAATTTGCACCCTACTTGGGAAACTCTATTTATATCTCTTGGTTACGTTATATTGTGATGGTTTATATTTTATGTTGGATGGATGGATGATGTGCTAGCTCTCTTGGAGGCTTGTTTCCTTTTTTATAGTGGAATTGGCTTGGTGAACTAGGGTTTCATCTTGTTAATGCTTCAACTAGGTAAGAATTTCATGTTCATTTCTCTCTTTTCTTGGTTTTAAGGTTAAGGTGATGATTTATTGGGGTGTATAAGGTCATACAACCCCCTCCAAGTCCATTGTAATTGTTTTAAATAATTTTTGGTGCAAAGGATACTAGGAGGAGTAAAAGGGATTACACCGTCCTAGGTTTTCCTTGTTGCTTAGGGTTTTCCTTGGGGATTAAATGGGATTACAACACCAAGAAAGTAACTTATCAAACTTGTTTTTATCAAGATACTCCATTTACCCAATAGAAACACACTGATGTTCATGCATTGGATAAATAAATGTTTGCATTGGTAATCGTGAAAAGTTGAGATATTGAGATCGTGTAAGTTGGAATAGTTTCTATGTGTTCTAAGATTGCTAACGCCACAAACACGTTTTGTTTCTACATGTAGTTCTTGATTTTGTTACAATTTTAATATACATCCATTAGGGATGCAAAAAACCCTAAACACTTTCTTAAATAACTCACAATTCAACCCTCAGAAGGTGCCAATATTCAACCCCTACAATCTAGTAATCCTAGCATAGTTTTTGGGTGGATTACTTGAAATTTCGGGTGGATGATTTTTCTGTTGTAAAAACTTATTTTCTACAGCCATAAGGATGCAATTATATCTCTGCAATACTTGTTTCTTACAACCTTTTTTCATTGCTAAAGTCTTATGCTTCTATACTAGAGTTATATTAGTCTTTAGCTAGTCTATCTCATACATCATTTGGTACAATTTTAGCATTTGTTTAGCATCTCTAAAAACAATTTACTTGCTAATATATATTTCTGTTGAATTATATAAATAGGGAAAACAATATTAACTTGATTTTCCACCTAACATATATCTCTTATAGTTGGATTTTCTTATGTCTCAGGAAGGTACAAGCACTTTTTGTAGATACTCAAAGACTTGGAAACCTTAAACCACTTTAGAGACGTGTCATTAAATCCATCTTCCACTTATAAAATTGACCTATAGGGGCATTCATCTCATCATTTGACTTTTCACTTCATTACCCCCTAGGGTCACCCAAGATTCCCTCTTGTGGTGATCACTACACCTCTAAAGTGATGGGAATACCTATCTGAGGTGATAGTGGGGAGGTGTTCTCTTAGTTGTCATCATATTTTGGTTTGGGTCGAACTTTTCCCAACCTACAACTTGTGCGATAATAGTTCCATTTTTTAAAATGATCTACTACCACCATCACATAATCATTCTTCCTCCGTGTCATGTGTAGTCCCAAAATAAAATCCATTCTTACAACTTCCCATGATATTTCAAGTACCGTAAATGGAGAGTGAAGTGGTCTATTTTGACTTCTGACTTTATCTAGTTGACAAACTCTACAATACTCAACAATTTTTTTGACATCTTTGTTTATGCTGGGACAAAGTACCATTCTTTCAACAACATTTTGGTCTTTTCCATGCCAAGATGTTCTCATAAATCATCATTGTGTAATTCTCTAATAAGGCTCAATCGTAATGAACTATGTGGAATACATAATTGTTGGTTATGAAACAAGAATCCTTCTTGGATGTGGTAATCTAGGATTGGTCTTCAATTTATAATCCTTGGTTCTTTTCATGCTTTCAAAGCCTCTGTAAAATCTGCATCCTTTTCATACAACCATTTCACACATTCCAAACTTACCATTTCAATTGACATGGTGTTTAGCAATATTGTCCTTCGTGTCAACGCACCAATAACCCTGTTTGATTTCCTTGACCTATGTTTCAAAACAAACATATAACTTTATAAAACATATACCCATTTATAATGATTCTGATTCAGTTTACATTGGTTGTTAATGTAGTTCAATTCCTTGTTATCAATAAACAAAACAAACTCCTTTGGAAGAAAGTAATGTCGCATATTCTTCAATGCCTGGATGATAACATAAAATTCATGATCATAAAAAGAGTATTTATTCTTTGCTTCAGTCAACTTCTCACTAAAAAATGTTATCGGTCTACCTTCTTGACTCAAAACTACTGCAATTTTTGTCCCGCTTGCATCACAGTCTATTTGAAATACCTTATTGAAATATGGAAGTGCCAACACTAGTTGTCCTATCACCTTTTTCTTCAAGTCCTGAAATGACTTCATTGATGTTGTTTTCCACTGAAATGTTCCCCTCTCCATGCATTCAGTAAGAGATGCACAAATCTGACTAAAATTTATAATGAACTTCCTATAGAAATTCTCCATCCCATGATAACTTCGAAATTCAAAAGTGTGTTTAGGTGTCAGTCAATCCAAAATAGATTTTACCTTCTTAGGATCCATATTTAAACTTTCTTTGGAAACCACAAAACCCAAGTATACAAGATATTTTTGTAAAAACATAAAACTCTTTAGATTTATTAGGAATTCCTCCTCTTTCAATCATTGTAACACTTTCTTCATGTGGTATAAATGTTCCTCTTTGCTCCTATTGAAAATCAGAATGTCATCTAAGCTTATGAGAACAAATTTTCCCCAAAATTGTTTCAAAACTTTGTTCATCAGCCTCATGAACTTCATAGGTTCATTATTTAAAATGAATGGCATAACTAACCACTTGAGCAACCCATATTTTGTCTTGAACATTGTCTTCCATTCATCACCTTCCCTTATCTAAATTTGATTATAACCACTCTTCAACTAAATCTTCGTGAAGTATTCAACACCACTCAAACATTCCATAATATCATCCATTCTCTATAAAGGAAACCTGTACTTTATGGTAATATTATTAATAGCCCACCAATATTTACACATTTGGCACTCATCACTCGTTTTTGGTGTCAAAATTGTTAGTACCACGTAAGGAGTCAAATTTTCTCGAATTAATCCTCTGTCAACTAACTCCTATACTTTCTTATTTACCTCTTCACTCTCTGCTAGAGTCATTCGATAAGGTGCCTCATTTGGAAAACTCGATCATGGTATCAATTCGATCTGGTGTTATATACTTCTCAATGAAGGTAACCCTACTCGTATATCATCTACTACAATTTCCTTAAATTCTTTCAACAAATGTTGAGTCTTGACTAATATAAAATCCCTTTTCTTAGTCTCGTGAATCCTTTTTAGCATTATTGACAAACAACAACCACTATGTTTATGCTCTCTTAGAAACTCTTTAGCATAACATAACATGATTTAGTTGTTACTGCTATGCATATTCTTATTCTTACTATTGTCCATAACTTTACTTTTACATTGTTCATAACCTTGTTGTTATTGATTTCCATCCCCTTGATATTACTGGTTTCCATATTCTTTTCTAACATTGGTACCAACTTATAACAATGTCCATCCTTGAAAAATTCATACGAATTCTCTTTGCCATCGTGGAATACCTCTCTTTTAAACATCCAAGTGTTAGAAAAATAGGATAGCGAAGAAATAAAATAAAGCAAATGTGGAAATAAAACACGTAAGATACACAATACAATAGAGACATGGATATACATTGTTCACCCAGTGTGGGCTTCGTCCACCATAGAAATTTACAGGTCCTTACTTCTTATTATCCAACAAAATGAAGGGATACAACCTACAACACACTCGTTGTGACTTCCTCTTCTTTCTCTTACAATATCCTCTCTTAGAATACAATAATCACACTCATACACATCCACAATACAATTCCCTCATAAAAGAGGGTTTCCTTCTAGGGAAAAAATACCTAAAATAACTTCTATTATCACATATGTGACCTTATAATAAATGGTCCATATTGACTACGAAATTACAATATTTTACAAGGCAATTTTTCCCAATATTCCACTCCGGGGGCACTTCCTCCAAATCACCTCCCCCCGTGGACCCCCCTAGAAACAGTTGTGGGGGAAATCCTCCCCACACCACCTCATTAGGGAATGGGGTCCAAGTATGACTGAAAAAAAGATCTGAATTAGGAATATAATCATGATCTAGAACCAACAATCTCCCACTTGGAGATTGATCACAACAACTCCATTGTTGTTTTACTTGTTGGACTATACTCCACCTAAGACCTAGAAAATTTCTCATCTCCACCTTCATTATTGAATACCAACTGAAACTAATCATGAACTTAATTTCTCCTTGGTTACTCCCTTTGTTAACATGTTTGTAGGATTCTAGCTAGTATGCATCTTTTCCAACTTCAAATGTCCATATTCCAAGATGGATCTTATGAAATGGTACCTAAGATGTATATGATTAGTATTTGAATGGAAAGATGATTTCTTTTCAGTATGAATGGAACTTTCACCATCATATTACAAATTTCTATTCTCTCTCTTCTTTCCCAATTCCTCCATAAACCTCTATAACCAAATAATCTATTTACTAGCCTTTGTAGCAACAACATACTCTGCTTCCGTTGATGAAAGTGCAACAACCTTTGGTAGTTTTGAAATCCAACTTATTGTTGTTCCACATACAATAAAAGAATACTCTTTGGTGCTCCTCCTACTATATTTATCACCTTCCATATTTGAATCAAGAGATCCCAGTAGAACAATGTTTGAACCTCCAAAACATAGTACCTCAGTAGAAGTACCTCTCAGATACATGAGAATCCACTTTACTTCCTCCCAGTGTTCTTTACCTAGATTGTTCATATACCTGCTCACAACTTCTACTGCATTTGAAATATCTAGTCTTCTGCAAACCATTGCATACATCAAGCTGCCAAATATTGATGAATAGGCAACCCTGGACATGTATTCTATCTTCTTCTGTGTCTTGGGACACATTTCTTTGGTTAATTTGAAATGGTTGGGCAAAGCTTTAATAACTGGTTTTTCAATCTTCATTCTAAACCTATCCAACACCTTCTCTATGTACTCACCCTGAGACAATGTCAGTTTGCAATTTTTCATTTCTCTTGTTATTCTCATACCAAGATTTTTTTTTGTAACACCCAAATTCTTCATCGCAAATGAATTAGATATTTTATTCTTGAGCACATTTATATCGTACATATTAGACCCTATAAAAACCATGTCATCTACATACAGTAGTAGGATAATATAACTTCCATTTTCTAGACTTTTAAAATAAACACAGTGATCAAAATGACATCTACTATAACCTTGTTCTGTCATAAACCTGTCAAACTTCAAATATATAGCGTTCCCTAGGCCACCAAGCTGATAAAAACCACTACAAAAGAAACTTCTTTGTTCAAACTCCGATACCAATTTGAAGCATCCCCAACTACCCAAGCTGACGCATGCTACCTCATAGAACCAATTGCTTTCATTTTTGCAGAAAATAATATACTTAACAACTTTAAAACAACATCTACTTTCTGCTAACATACATTTATAATGTAAATTTGAATAAACATAACATTATGCTACAACATAGTTTTACGCGAAAATCATAGTAAAGCATGCATGCAACAACACATGCAATTCTTATAAATATAAAGACATGTACATAATACACATCATACACATTTAACATAGAGATGGTACTTGTCTTTTTATGAAAGTAACCAACTGCGTGCATACCTTCCATGAACCTCCTAGCCTTAGACCATGCTACTCCAAGCTATCATTAGTGGGTGACCACCGAGTTGGGACTAAAATCCACCCAGGGTAAAATGAATCATAGGCGAGCCTGAGACTATGAAAAACTGCACAATGCAACATGAAGGATTCCCTCCTAGGAGCCTAGTTACTCCCACCTCTCACACACTCTCATTCCCCACATGCCTGTCCCACCTCAAGAATATGCACCTTCATTGCTCCACATTCCATCGGCTACTCCACTTCCCTTCTAGTGCTTCAACAATAGGTCAGATCAAGAATTCTTAGAGCTATGTAGCTGCTGCTGGACTCCCTCTAGGAGAAATCACTTCCTCAAAAATGTCTCTCACCTGGAGAGAGTTTCTCATAGGCCTGAAAAACTACTTCTTCAATCTACGAGCCTGACAACCCACCTCTTCTATCCAACTCCTAAGTTAAATGGGTAAGGTAAATGGTAGTAACAAAACTTGATTATGGCACAAAAGATGGAAGAAACCAAAAATGTTAATGAATGGTATGACTCAAGTGAGTAGTGGCTGCTAGTTACAGAGGTCAACAATGGAGGAGTTCAACCATGGAGAGAATGGATGGTGCCTAAGTGCGCGAGTGCATGGGGAGAATGAAAATAATGGTAGAGAACCCCCACAATGATGGGTTTCCCCACATAAAACTGCATGTCCCAAATCAAACACATGTATTCATGAAACTACATGAGCTCCACTTATGATTCATTCCCCTTCCCATAGGAACATAGGATAACATCAATTATTTCCCAAAACTTAGTCTTTAGGAAGTAATAATATAATATTATTACCTTAGAGATAAGCTCTCTAGCTTATCCCTTTTCCTATCCTCTTAGCCCCTTCCCTTTCCCTACCCAGTGGATCTTAGTCCCCCACAACGCTTTCTTCGTGGTTGGTATACACGCAACAATGTAATTATATTAATGATGTGAGTATTTACATATACAAAAATTAGGCTCCCTAGCCTTTAGCATCGAGCCTCCCCGTCCTAATAAACACATAAGCCTCCCAACTTATAACACTTGTCTCAACAACCTATAAACATAATTAAACATCATTACAATTCAATAGGGGCTCGACCTTGGTGTATTACAATCCCCTCCCTTTATTTATGCATTGTCCTCAGTGCACATTCTTTACATAATAACAACAAAATTTCCAAAATATTCAAAACGATGCAGGTATTCCACCTGCATAGCATCTTCATGCTCCCAAGTTGCGTCCTTAGGACCATACCAGGTCCATTGGACCTTTACAATCTCTATGGATGGATTCTGAGGCTATTTGATTTTCTAGTCCAGAATGCGTACTGGATGCACTTGCAAAGCACCTTCTTGCTCCACCTAAATCACATTCCAATCAATAACATGATTAGCATCATGTATATATTTCTTAAGCAATGATACATGAAATATATTATCAATGGTCATAGATGCAGGCAATGAAATCATGTAATCTATTGGTCCAATCATCTCTAGGATTTCAAATGGCCTAGAATATCTAGCTTCCAACTTGAAACAATTTCCCAACTTCAGGGAACTTATGTTGGCCTTTACTTTCAAGAATACATGATCACCCACTTTAAACTCCCTATGAGTTCTTCTCTTGTCAGCATATATTTTATGCATGTCTTAGGAAGCCTTTAAATTATGATTTATATTCAACATTTCCTCTTCCATTTCTCTGAGCAACTCTAGCCCAACCACTGCTCTATCTGTTGGGTTGTCCTAGTTTACTTGTGTGTTGCACCTTCTGCCATAAAGTGCCTGAAATGGGATCATCTTCAGTGATGCTTGGTACCCATTGCTGTAGGAAAATTCTACCAAGTGTAGATAATATTCCCATTTATATGGTTTGTCCATCACGTACATCCTTAGTATATATTCTATCAATTGGTTCACTCTTTCTGTTTTCCCATCAGTCTCAGGATGATAAGTTGAGCTGAAGTTTAGATTTGTTTCGAACCCTCTGAATAATCGCTTCCATAAATTCGAGGTAAACATTGGGTCTCTGTCAGACACAATTGTCTTGGTTATGACATGCAAGAATGCTACATCTGTCATATAAATATCAACAACATTGGTTTCCTTGTGTAACCTTCATAAGAATTAAATGGGAAGATTTAGTAAGCTTGTCCACCACCACCATGATAACATCATGTTTATTGCTTCTTCTGGGAAATTTGGTGATGAAATCCATTTTCACTCCTTCCCACTTCCACTCAGGAATGGGAAATGGCTACAGCAACCCAGCTGGGTACCTATGCTCAACCTTGCCCTTTTGACACTCCAAACATTTACCAATGTACTCAACAATCTCCTTCTTCATGCCTGACCAATAATATTGGCTTTTGACTATTGCAATTGTTTTCGGATATCATGGGTGTCCCACATAAGGTACATTATGTATCTCTTTCAAAATCGTACTCCTCAAGTCATGAGAATTGGGTACATAAATTATGTTCCTGCACAACATAATTTCACCAATTCGCAATTTATAATCTTCAAACTTTTGTTGCATTTTACCTTGTTGTAATTTTGTTACTATCTCCATGTACTGCAAATCTGCTTTTGTAGCCTCATAAAAACTTCCTTTAAGATCAGTTTGGTACATGGTAATGGTTGTAGCATGTAGTTCATGCACTCTCCTACTGAGTGAATCAACCACTTTGTTTTGTTTTCCTTTGATGTGCTTGATATCAAAGTCATACTCACAGAGGAATTCCAACCATTTGCTCTACCTAGAATTCAAAGTTGGTTGATCAAACAAATATTTCAGACCATTATGGTTTTTCCTCAGCTCAAATTGTTTTCCCATGAGGTAGTGCCTCCATTTCTTCAAGGCATGCACTATTTCTTCCAACTCCAAATCATGAGTGGTGCAGATACTTTCATGCTCTTTCAATTTTTTGGATTCAAAACATACCAAAAATCTATTCTGACTAAGGACTCCACCAATTCCTTCTTTGCATGCATCTGTGCAAACCATGAAATCTTCATTCAGATATGCAATCCTCAGAATTGGAGAACTAGTTAACAACTGCTTTAATTTCTGGAATATATTTTCACATTCTGTTGTCCATTGAAACTTCACCTCCTTCCTTTGCAAGGAAGTAATCAGGTGAGCAACCTTTGAAAACCCTGCAATGAATCTTCTATAGTAGACAAATACAACCATGAAGGATCTAAATTCTGTCACATTCTTAGGTGTTTTACACCCTTTAATAGCTTCAATCTTTTCAGGGTCCATTATTATCCCTTATTCGGATATGATATGCCCCAAATAGTGAATTTGGTTTTGATAAATTGAGCACTTTTTCAATTTGGCATACAGTTGGTGTGCTGTTAACACTTGTGGCACAATCCTCAAATGATGCTCATGCTCTTAATATGACTTGGAATATACAAGGATGTCATCCAAAAATACAATGACAAACTTGTCTAAGTATTCCCAGAAAACCCCATTCATTAAGCACATGAAAATAGTTGTTGTATTTGATAACCCAAATGGAACCACTGTGAACTCATAATGATCATACCTTGTTATGAAAAAAGTATTGTTGGTGTATTCATCTCTTATCCTTACTTGATGGTATCCAGATATAAGATCAATCTTTGAGAATATTCTTGCATCCTTTAACTGATCAAAGAGATCATCAATCCTTGGTAAAGGATACTTGTTCTTTATAGCTACCTTGTTCAATTGTCTGAAGTCAATGCACAATCTCAATGTCCCATCTTTCTTCTTCAAAAATAAAACAAGGTGACACACTTGGATGTATATACCCCTTCTTTAGAAGTTCTTCAAGTTGCATTTGCAACTCCTTTAGCTCTGGTGTACTCATCCGGTAGGAATTCTTGGATACTGGAGCTACTCCAAGCATTAAGTTTATAGAGAAATGAATATCTCTCTTTCGGGGTAGTCTTATTATCTCCTTGAACACATCCTCAAAATCTTTCAGGACTACATGATCCTCAAGATTTGGTGCCTTATCCTTAGGTGCTTCTTGTTAGGACCACATATTGTACCCTTTTTGCCCATACTTTTTGCCATTATTATACCCTTCATCACCTGTATTTTAACTTATACTATCATTTCACCTGATCATCCCAAGGTACACAACGTCCTTTCTCATTATTATATGCTTAATTTGTTTTACATAATACTTTACATTACTTTTTGACCTAACCATTGATTAGAAGCGCATAAGTGTCCATATTTGCAGAATAGTATTCAAGGCCGATGCTGAAACACGGAGATGATACACAATCTGAGGACGCATAAGCCGAAACACGGAGCAATCACTCAGTTCAGAAGTGCAGATGCTGAGACACAGAGGAGGCTGCCACGATGCTGAAACACGAGTCCTGACAGCTAGCAGTCAACCGACACAGTCAAGAGCGCATTGACTATGTGATCCAACCGACCTTGATCAAGAAGCGCCAATTGCGTGGTGAATAGGACGTAGTGCGATCTTAGTTTCTTTACTAGCAGCTATGTGAAGAAGCCCTTACACCAGCCGTAACTAGCAATGCCGTCAACCCACCATTAGCGGTCGATTTAAGTGAGAATATGACACCCTATGCTTATTTAGAAAGAAGATCCGATTTAAGTGTAGGATCCAGATCTACTGTATAATGATTGTATTGATGGGATTTTTCCTTTAAATTCAAGGGAAATCACCATTGAGGATCAACATGTACTAAGAACTTGAGAGAAGCGGGACGCATTTGGTATTTCCAATTTGTAATGTGGTATTTCCACAGATGAATAGAAGACTACTTCGATAATTCGTCTCATTTTCCGTTTGAAGTCTTGTGTGAGAAGGGGGGAGCCCACCTTCTTCACAAGATTCACCCCCTGAAACGGGAAAACTTAGAAGTGTGATTGTTTAATTCTTGTTTTATATTTTTGTTTGACTGTCATTTGCTGGGCTCTTGTTTGATGGATTTTCGTTGCTGAAACACTACTATTTCTGTCTTGAATTATTAGATCAGACTTGTAAATTCTTACTATGTCAGCCAATCTTGTGTGGTGATTCTGTGTTAGCAGGGGTTTGATTAAAGGTTCCTGCATAGACAGAAAAGGATTAAAATATCAGACCCTCTGTAGAATTCATTCCTACTTGAGTCGTGTTAGACAGTGGATAAAGGTTCCTGCTCAGACAGAAGATCTAACCATCTTGACTTCAGTAGATCTCTTTCTCTGCAAGTGTACTGGCAGAGATTTGGTTAAAATCCCACCTTTCGGCCAGGGAAGGACTGCTGTAATCTTACGTAGAATTCACATCCCTGCAAGTGTACTAGCCAGGAATTTGGTTAAGTGTCCTGCTCAGACAGGAAGGGACAATTAACCAAGTTTCTGGCTATCACACTTGCGGGGGTAAAAGGGGTTCTACAGAAGACTAGGTGTTGCATTCCCTTCCTGGATGAGCAGGGAAGGGACTGCAACACTTTGTCCTCTGTAGATTTCCTTTTTTACCTCTGCAAGTGTGTTATCCATGGATTGGATTAAAGGGTTCCTACTCAAAAAAGGAAAGAACCAAAACATCCTGCTAAGCTGTTTACTTTTCTGTGTGTCGGAAAGCTGGAGTTAGAGATCCTGTAGAAAGAAAGGAATCAGTTGCCTTGTTCTCTGTAGACTCAAATCTCACAAGTGTGCTAAGCGAGGAAATGCAGGCCCAAGGTTCCTTCTTAGGCAGAAGGAACTAAGTGCTTTGTTCTCACATTAGATGAATCTTATTGTTTATGCATTATTGCTTTCATGAAAGAGAGTGTTAGGCGGAGTCTCTTGTTTGAGAAATTAAGAGTCACAATTCTCTGATTGCAAGATAGTTATTTTTACCCATTGCAATGTTATATTAAAATGTAATCCAGGATTCTAAAATTGAACTATAAAGAATTGCAAAAGGGAGATTACTTTCCTGGCCAGTTCAATCAGGAGCTTGAGTTCATTCGGCAAGAATAGGTAGAAAGTGTTTTCCTTACTACAACACTAGTGCTTTTGGGATTGAGCATATATAGTGTTGCTTGATATCCTTTGAAACAAAGGAGCTTCTGGGTTGATAATTTATGTTTCACTTGGTTGTTTGAATTTAATTAAAGCAATTATAGTGACCAACATTTTGAAGCCCGTTGCGGGGCGATAACTATAGATTTCAAACATTTAGATTTTCTTTTTCTTTTTAGATAAAAGAATGCATGAAAGACCCAAAAACCCAAAGATACTAACCTTCTGAACGGAAAGGAAAGGAAAGGAGGAAGAAAAACTTCCATTGACGACATTACATCCAATTCTGAATCTGCTGCAACAACCAAAACTCCAAAGGTTCAGCCTTCATTGAGCAATCTGGAGCTTGAGGAAGAAGTTTGGAGTCGGAGGCAGATCGAAGCCGATGCAGGAACAGAGAACGGAGCAAAGCTGTGAGGGGCTGACAGAAGAATATATGGATGAGGTTAATAAACGATTACATCAAGAGCAAGTAGATCTTGAAGAAGAGGTACAAGATGAAAATTATTTTCTACGTTGGGAGTTCCTATTGGTGATTTCCCTTTAAGGGAGACAACTCCCATGAAAATATCCCACTCTCGGCATTACCAAATTTCCATGGGCTATCATCGAGGAGGATCACGATGAATTTCTGTTGAGGAGTTTGATATATCGTGTAGAAGCTATGATTACACAATGCTCAGAAATAAAAGCTATTTCCATCAACATTAAAGGGAAATGCATTCACAAGTGGTTTATGAGCCTTGGAGGCATGTAATCACATCATGGGATAAAATGAAGCAGAAATTTCACAGACAAATTGCAGGGACTCTGCCGAACCAGGAAAAAAAAAAAAGGAGGAGCTATTTAAAATGATCTGAAGAAGATGAGAATCTAGAGGACTTTGTAGAGGCTTCAATACAATGCAAGATCAGTCATCCCAATGTAAATGGGACATCCTCAAAACTATTTTATTAAAGGGAGTAAGGAATGACTCTGGACATCTTGAACATGCTTGGAAAGGGATATATCAAGGCCATTATGATGTAATTGTCAACTTATGCAAAAGATGTCTGGAGAATTGCAAGAAACAGATCAAATAGAAAGGACACTACATTCTCTAGAATCCAAAAATTAGCCAATGGAGAAGCAACAAAAATTTGAGATAGGAGATTTGCTTGAAGACTTCAAGACAGAAATGATGAGCTCTTTTTGCCTCACTCAGATATAGATACCTGAGATCAAGAAAAAGCAAAGCTGATAAGCGGTATGTCCATCTTTTTGTCCTCAATCACAGAGATCAGCACCCAAAAGAGAATGTCCATTGGATAGGAAAACTATCTTCACTATCATGACAAGACCATGATACTCAGAACTATCCATCTTTACAGGGTATTAAGCAGCATTGCAACCAGCGGATGAGGAAGCTGAAGCGGTCTATATGATGACTCCAAAGGAGACAATGGCAACCCGCAGGGGACAAGGTATGAACCTAACATGCCATTTAATCGTTGGAATAATTATACGCTTATAATCAAATGATTTACCCCCTTCAATCGGATACAATACACTAATCCGATGAACTACCCATCCATGCAACAAAGGGTGGGTTATTTTGTTGCATGCAACAAACTTGCCCACCCTTTGTTGATCCCTCCATGGACCCCTTGGCCTCCACAACAACAACAACCTTGCTCCAAAATCAAAGTGGGAATCCAGGTGGAAGGACAACAAGCCCCCTTCAGGTCAATTACCTCAACTCACAACCACTCTCCTTGCCAGCAGGGCCTCCTCCAATTAACCAAACAATGGAGCCAAGGCTACACTGTACAGCCTAACTAGCAAATAATAAAGGCATCCCGATTACGTGATGTTTATAACCAGCCCACGCTTTCCCTCCTCACACAATGCAATGATATATACATCTTCGATCTGGGATAATAGTGTAACCTACCATAGCTGACGTTACCTCTCTTGACAAGAAACGCAGGAGCATGATGTACCTGAAAGGTACAATCATCCTCAACAATGCTACTGAAACAACAAAACCACAATTTCTTGAGCGTTTAGCCTTGACCAAAACACCTAAACTGCCGACCTTTAATCTCTTAGGGGAACTACGAAATTTATATGTTAAATTCCCCTTTTACAAGCACTCCGTGATGTACCCATATATGCTATGACAATGAGAGATATCTGTATCCAAAACTTTGGTAGGAGAAACCAAGGATCCCCTTACAGTCCACGTTATACGGAGATTTGTCTGCATTAATGAGTAAGACTCCCCGGTGTGGAAATATATGGTGATCCTGGCCACCCTACTTTTACAGTACAAGTTGGAAAAACAACCATCCCTCAAGTCCTGGTAGACAACCAGATTCAGCCATAAATATCATGACTTCAGAAACCTTACAATTGCTACAAATACAAGACAAAGACAGAGAAACCCCTACTATCCTAAAGTTGGCTGGTCAGTCCCACAATTAAACTAGAAGGTGTCATTGAAGACCTCGGCATCTCTATGGAATCCTGGAATTACCGGTCTGGAGTTTCTGATGTTGCATTAGAACAAAGTTTGAAGTGCACCCTCTAATTACGATGAGACCGTTAGTTAGCTACAGGTGATGCTTTTATCAGCGAGCTGTCGATCAGAGTCAATGACAATTTCAAATGGTTATGAAACAAAGCAGTTGACCCTCTACCCTCATGCCACCCACAGCATAATATTATTAACCACAGTATTGAATTGAGCTTTGAGGATCAACCTACTCAGCCTCTTGACTATCGGACAAGCTCTAAGCCTAAAAGACTCCACTGAGGATGAGATTATAAATAATTTTATTTGTGACCCATCCTCTGTAACCTCAAGTCACCAATCAATTAAGCTGCGATGTAAAATTCGATAAACCCGAGGAAAATCTTGATTCGGCAAAATACCTAAGCATGAAACCATCTCCTCCAAAACATACCATTGAAATCCAGACACAGCAAAACAGTAAATATAAACCCTCATCTAACGGATGCTGAACCTAGCAATGAAGTTACTTGAGGAAAATAAAGAAGCATTAAGCATGGGACTACACAGACATGAAGGGAATCTCCACTGAATTATGTACTCATAGAATATATATTATAGGAAGATTGTCGACCAATCTGTCCAACCCAGTGAAGAATGAACCCAAACTTAAGAGAAATCACAGAAGGAAGGCTTCAAGAATTACTTAATCTGGTTTATTTATCCTATATAAGACAGTGAATAGGTGTCTCCATTGGTAATAGTTCCTAAAAGAATGGAAAATGGAAGTATGTGTAGATTAGAGCTTTAGATCAAAGCCACTCGGAAGACCACTCCTTTATACCATTCATTGATCAAGTTTAGATAGATGCATCCGGGTAAGAAATTCTTCTCTCTTTCTTAGATGGTTTGATTGGGTACAACCAAATTAAAATAACACCTCAAGATCAAGACAAAAACCACCTTCACCAGCCCTTGGGAACCTTTTCTTCTGAGTCCTCCCATTTTGGACTATGTAATGCAATAACCTTCAATAGGGCAGTCTTAGGAATTTTCTATGTAATGACTCTATGGAAATATTTAAGTACCTTCTCAAGGTTACCCCTTATGGTGTTTCTTTTAGGAAGCATTTGGATAACCTCAGAGGAGTGCTTAAAGATGTATACAAACTGCTTTCCTTAAGCACGGAAAATGCCATATGATGATTATTGAAGGGATAGTGCTTGGCCATTCATCTCATCTCAAAGGAATTCAGGTAGACCCATCCAAAATAGAAGTCATTAAGATAATTACTACTCCTAGAGCCAAATATAAAGTGAAGCTTTTTTTGGGACATGCTGGATACTACAGAAGATTTATCAAAAACTTTCCAAATTAGCCTCCCTATTTGGTTTCTTGATGAAAAATGCTGAATTAAAATGGACTAATTTCTGTCAAAGGAAGCATTAGGGACATACTAAAACATCGGTGTCATTCCCTATCCAACCAGAGGGACACGATTGGACACTCCTTTCACATATCCTCGATGCCCGGATACTGCTATAGGTGTTGTTTTGGGACAGGAAGAAGGTCATCTCCCTTATGCTATATATTTCATCGGTAAGAATATGTCCCTATGAACTCAATTATCTGATCCGCAGGAAGAGGAATTTCCCTATGATGATATGCAATTAACAAATTTAGAACATTACATTCTGGCTATTCTACTTTTTGTCCATCTTGATCACTCAGCTATCAAATTCTTAATGAATAAAATATTACAAATGCTAGAGTCACCGGATGGCTACTATTATTGCAAATTCGATATCACAATTGTAGATAGGCCGGGAAAAGAAAATGTAGTTGCTGATTTCCTTTCTCGATTGTGATCAATGATGATAGCCAGGTGGATGATTCTTTCCACGATGAATATTTATTTGCAGTTCTGCTCACTCTGTAGTATGCAGATGTTGCTAACTATTTGGTGCAGGAAGTTACCACCACACCTATCCTGCCGAGAGAGAGGTATTGTTCATCAAAGTGCTGAGTATAGTTGGATAAGTGGGTAACTTCCCTATCTGAGGAGCTGATCAAGAGATGTGAGAAGGTGTGTGTTAGGAGAAGATGAGGTCTATGATATATTGAAAGCTTGTCATGATGGCCCTGTGGAGACTGGGGTCAAAAGAACATCTTACAAAATTCTAAGGATGAGGTACTATTGGCTTCAATCTTCAAAGATGCAAAGAAATATGTCAAAGACTGTGATATTTTGCCAAAAGATGGAGTCAACTAATCATAGAGATGAAATGCCATTAAACCCCAGGTAGTACTTGACCCATTTGACATATGGGCCTTAGATTTCATAGGACCCATCAGCCCTCCATCCAATCAAAAGTTTACATATTAGTGCAATGGACTATATGACTAAATGGGTGGAGGCCAAAGAACTCCACAGAACAGGCTGAAGGCAGGTTAAAATTCTTATTCTGAGACATCTTCACGGTTGGAATGCCAAGAGAGAGTTGAGATTCTGGATGGAGGACCTCCTTTCTGCTTTCATGGACTTCAAAGCCACCTTGAAATATCATATTCCCAGCAGAGGAATGACTACACCACCCTCGGCTAATGGGCCGAGGTGGAAAGGTACAAAATAAAGTTATAGAGACATTCTCTAAAAGCTTGATGAAGGAAAGTAGAAAGGATTGGTCCATCAGGCTCCTTGAAGCGTTATGGGCCTCTGAGAACTACACGGAGATATACTACAGGATTTTCTCCCTAGGAATTGGTCTATGGAAAGAGTGTTGTCTTTCTGGTGGAATTTGAAATAAAAACCTTAGGACTACTTTGACATAACCTTGATCATAGGTACAAACGGCCAGGTTGTAGTAGCTTAATGAACTAGAAGAAAAAGACTAAGATGCCATTCAACAAACAAGCGTAATTCATGACAAAAGGCACAATGGCACTTAAACTTCAGAATATCAGATAGCCCGGTTCGAGAAGGTGGTTAAGACTCTAAATATGATTCAGTTCCAAAGAACAAAGGAAGCTGGCGTGCCTAGAATAGTTGGGACCTTACGAAGTGGAACCTGAGTTTTCCTAATGGAGCAGTAAGGCTCCTTACAATCGATGACTTCGAACTCCGTTACTTGTAAATGGTCATGCGCTTAAATGCAGTACGACTTTGTTTCTAGAGAATATTTTAAGGCAACATGCATGGCCGACTCATTTTTCTTTTCATGGAGGGAGTCTCTACCCCTACTAATAATTGGTTCTCTTTCTTTCCTTTAAGATTAGATTAGATTAGATTTTAAGGTACTAATAATCCCTGTCAAAAAAAAACCCTCTGATTGATATTTGGGTTCAAAACGAGAAAGACGATCCTTCAAGAGAACAAGATTTCCGCGATCTTTGAAACACCCGTTGTAAACCTTGATGATTTTTCATGATCTTTGAAACGCATTTAATGCAACATTCCATTCTCCATTCTTGAAACACACATTGAAACGGTGATATTTGTTTCACAAGCCTTCGAAACACCTCTGTTAGGCACTTTCCATTTCTTCCCATACACAAAATCTGACCGCCATCCCCATCATGCTCACTCCAGAAACAAATCCGTCCGGCACTTGTTTAGCTTTCCCCCTTTCCTCTAGCACCCAGCGTTAGCATCAACTTTCTCGTTGTTGAAACACCGGCAACCTTTCATTCCTTCGTTTTTGAAACACCTTTATCAGCAACCCTTCATTCTCTCACTCTCCTTCCATCTTCAGCCGAAACTATTCCGTCCAGCAATCGTTTCACCTCTTTCCGTTTGTTGAAACACCATTTGTCAGCAAACCTTCATCATTCATCCATGATGTTGAAACTCCACCGTTAAACACCCTCGATTTTCTTGAATCTTTTGAAATACCAGGTTATCGCGGTTCTTCATCTATAAAGCAATTCTTGATTTTCTACATTGCTGCCAGCACCATGTAACTACCGACAGCAAGCCTCTTAAGCACAAGCGATGTTTAAGCGGTATGACATGATCAAAAGCGACCCGTCGAAACGGCATCGCCATGAAACAAGCATCAAATCGGTTGTTGAACAAAACCGGAAATGGTAAGGCAAGGTATGTAAAGTAATGTAATCCGATTATTTTGTAGTTAATGAGAAAGATTCTCAGCTATCAACCATTTAAAGACCCATTATTATTAATCACACATACCGGGAAGGGCAGTACACATAAAATCAATAATACCATCATACCCTCCGATTCCATCACCGTAAAACTCTATTTTACTATGCTGCATTTAACCATTGCTTCTGCTTAAACCTCGGAGAAACTTTTTCTACGTCAGTCTTTGACCACGAACTCTTGGTATGCCATCTTATCAAACCCGGTAGCCATGGGAGGACACCTTCGTCCCACAAAAGGGCCACGCCATACGGCATTGCTTTCGGAACGGTATCCGGCGGCATATGATCTTGAGCTTAAGCGAGGTTGGCTCCATTACTTGAAGGCTCCAAGGATACAATGAACCACGGTACCCTGATTCGCTAAATTTCCAAAGAAATCATTGGTCGTCAGCAGTGTCCGAATCTGTAACCAGTGAACATGAAGCTGCCCGGTCCGGGACTCCCTATGGGTGGCACTCGACAGTTTAGCCGGAATCACATCATTGGCGATGTACAGCGAGTTTCTTCCTGGCTGGAAGAAAT
Source organism: Picea sitchensis (assembly GCA_010110895.2). NCBI lineage: Eukaryota > Viridiplantae > Streptophyta > Pinopsida > Pinales > Pinaceae > Picea > Picea sitchensis. The sequence goes on along the minus strand of SNQJ01S0033691.1, from coordinate 96,722 downwards.
CATACTAAAAGGAAAAGGGGTTCAACTCATCTCACTACCACCCACGTGGCGAGTGTTTCGATTTATCAAGCACTACATTTTCGCGAGGGGTCGCTATCCAATTAGTCTATCAACACAAATTCCTCTTGCTTTCTCATCTAAAGACATCGAGGCGGGTTAATATTCCATACTTTGCTGGGATGTCCAAAGAACATGGCACACTATTGTGGACGGGCAAAGGATCCAAACCAATCACTTGCCCACCAATCCGGTGTCAACTACTCATCAATAAGAGGACTTTGAGCGAAGTCATCACCTATAAACCACGTACCGGTTCTTTGAAACCCTCAATTCCCGCGGAACAGCGGTGACAAACCCTGAATTCTCCCAAAGTACCCACGATGACCGCCAACTCGACCAATCGGTCCCCTACCATGCGGAATCCTCGCATACCGCACGAGAGTCCTCCACTTCCGCCCTTAATATCATAATTGAAGTTAAGACGAAAACATTCCACCTTGTCATTCAGGAGAAACCTCCATAAAAACGACAGCAGATCGCCCCATTTCCACCTTTCTTGCTTTTAAAAGTGAGCGAAAGCCTCAATAAAAGCCACCACCGGATGACCACTACCTAGACCCTCCATGAATTCCATTTGAAGCCGTAAACCATTAATCTCCCCAATACCAGGACCTTTGCCTATTCTAACCATAGAGCTACAACACAGAACCGGACACCCTAGAAGCTGTAATGCCATCTATCTCACACGGGGAGTAAATTTGAAACACAGAACCAGTTACCCACTCGGTGGTTGAAACAAAAGAACCAGCCATGGATGAAACAAGGGAAACAACCACGGTGGAAACACAAGAACCAGCCGCTGACATTTAGAAAATAATTCTCCAGGAATTGGAAACCCGGACATCCTTTGTTTTGAAGTAGCCGAAGCCTAGCGGCTACCTACCGGTTGAAACACAAGAACAAATCATCGGTATCACAATTGAAAGCAAGGAAGTCGAGACCCGGGATGTTGTAACACCACCCTCACCAAGAAAAGCGGCCAAGAATCCAGTGGCTGCAACACAGAGCAGTCGATGTTGAAATTGAGAATCACGAGATCTTTTGCAACACCACCTTCATCAAAGTAACATGGCTGAAAAACCGACCCACCCATTCAATGGCTGAAACACAAGAGACCATCAGCGATATGGATATTGACATGCAAAAATCAGAAGTTGAAGGTGCGAGACACTACTCTCCCTACACGAGGAGGCCGAAACACAGGCATCATTAGCCATTCCTGTAGTTGCTCCACAAAAAACCAGCTAGTGCAGTTGTGACCGCTACACAAGAACCAGTCACCCCTAAATCCAAACAAACAATGGTCGATGTCTTGCAAGAAAGCGAGTTTTTTAAAGTCTCAATTGGAAGCATATCGGCAAGAATCGGCCAGGGCAAGGAGGCGCCATGAAAAGAATTAAATTCGGTGTACTCTGGAATGACGACAATCACAGCCGAGTGAACTTCGAGGAGAGCATATCAAAGGAATACATGTGCTGCCAATGCTTAAATATTTACTATCAGGCTGAGGGTATAAGATAGCTCAAGTTCCGTTACCAGGAGCAGCACCCATTCCTTCTCTTTTTGAAGTCAAACCGGCTGTAACTCAAGTACCAGCAGAATCCATCAGCTCAAAACTAAAACTAAACACAAGAACCCGTGAATACCGGGGATCAAGGAAAGAAGCTCCCATGGTCCAATAGAAATTTGTACCAAATAATGCCCATGGAGGAAGTCACCCTCCTAGTCAAGACAATCTCTCCACTTCAAAGGAACAGTCCACTCAAACCACCTTTTGGTCCACCATACAAATGTTGAAACTCGGACTTCTTACCCGTGGGTTGAATATGCTGAAATACAAAGTGGAAGAAGGAGTATGCTGAACCACAGGGATATGACTGCAAGTGCACAGGCAAACTGGAGAAATCACACTTTCTCCAATTGGGAACATTGGACCAAATACGCCGAGGAAGTCCGAGAAGTCAAGAAGAAAAATAGGGATTTAGCTAGAATGGTCAAAATCTTTGATTTGATGCACTCACTAATAGCCACCGAGGCAATAACATGTAATTATTCTTTATTTTTTGTAGAGAGACTTATATGGTTCAGATTAAATCAATTATTGAAGGTAAATCCTATGAAGTTATAGAACCAGCAGATTTTGTTAAGACTTTTGTAGCAGCATCCATTAAGGACCAAAACCTATTATGTGAAGCTTACTTCCATAATGGGGCTATTCCAGAAAACAGACTCAACCAATACCAATCCCCTTGTTGGAGATGTTCTCCGAGATTTTACGTCTTTTCTTTATATGGAATTTTGTGGCAAAGTGAATTTTTATTTAATGGGACCTGATAGGGATGTAAACTCCTGCTGGATTAGGCCAGAACCGGAGAGGGCAGCCAGATTCATTTCAGGAGAATATTATGAGGTCTTGAAGAAACCGGTGGTAGGCATGTCCAACAGCTACATGAGGTGCAATAGTCCTCCGGGGATAATGACAAAGTGCTCGAGTGCCATTGGATTCACGCCCTCGAACCAATACGCTTTGATTTGGCGATGTAATCCTCTGAAACGAGGCAACCTTGCATAATCCTTTTGGTCCTGCCAACAGAGCAGCAATTTCAAGGGTACTAGTTATATCCAGTGTATGTGACATTGTGTTGAGAATTGGATGGGATACAAATTTTACTTCCCCTATAAAACCAATGAGAAACATATCAAATCCCGGATATAAAATTTGTCAAAAGTGACTTATTGACATAGCGCAGTGCGGGAAGAACAAGGGTTCACAAAACACCAACAGAGACTGATCTGGCAGACTCTTTGTGAGTACTTTACGGTGAGCCGATGACAGATTCTGATTCGAAGTGAAAGGTTGCGGACAATACAACACCTTGGTGAGGGGGGATGTTAGGACCACATATTGTACCCTTTTTGCCCATACTTTTACCATTATTATACCCTTCATCAACTGTATTTTAACTTATACTATCATTTCACTGATCATCCCAAGGTACACAGCGTCCTTTCTCATTACTACACGATTAATCTGTTTTGCATAATACTACATTACTTTTGAACCTAACCGTGATTAGGGCATAAGTGTCCATATTTGGAATAGTATTCAGGGCATTGATGGAAACACAGGAACTATACAAATTAAACAACGACAGGAAGTACGCTTACTGCACACTGATCTCGGTCAGTCTGGATGGTCAGTCAGTCAACAAATGATCAATGAATGCGTCTTTGAAACAACACTAAACTATGTGAAGAAGCCGTTACACGAGCCGTAGCGACAATGCTTGGTCAACCCGCATTAGCGTCGGTTAGCGTGAAGGCGGGGACACCCTGCTGGTTTAGAAAGATCCGATTTAAGCGTGGGGTCGGATGCCTTGTGACCAGTTGTATGGAATTAGAGTTTTCCCTTTAAATTCATGAGAAATCACCATTCGAGGATCAACCTTACGTAATACTAAGAACTTGGGCGGGGATGTTCGATGCTTTCCAATTTGTAATGGTATTTCAGCGGATGAATGAAGACTGCTTTGATAATTCATCTCCTAAGTTTTCCCGTTTAGGGGAATCTTGTGAGAAGGAGGGTACCTTCTTCACAAGATTCACCCCCATGGATAGAAGTGTGATTGTTTAATTCTTGTTTTTATATTTTTGTTTTGGTATCGTTTGCTGAAACCTTTGTTTTATGGATTTTTAAATTCTTTGAGAAACTCTTGACTGTCTTAGTTATTGAATGCGAACTTGTAATTCTTTTTATCGGCAATCTTATTGTGGTAGGATTCTATGTTAAGAGTTTTGATTAAAGATTCCTGCACAGAACGAAAGGGATTAAAATATCAGACCCTCTGTGAAACTCATTACTTGGTCATGTTAAGGCGGAAGTCTGGATAAAGGATTCTGCTCGACCAAGAAAGAATCTAACCAATATGACTTGGTGATCTCTTTTCTGCGCGAAATTCTTGCTAGCTAGGAAATTTGGTTAAAGTCCTGCTCAGCCGGGGAAGGTACAACACCTTCTAATCTTGTAGAATTCCTTTTTATCCCTGCAAGTGTGCTGCTTGATTTGGTTAAGTGTCGCTTTCGGGCGAGGAGGGATTGAAACACCTTGTCTTATGTAGAACCCCTTTTATCCCTGCAACTGTGCTAGCAGAGATTAGGTTAAAATTAATCCACTTTCGGACAAGAAGGGATTGCAGCATAGCAATATTACATTGGAATTTCCTTTCACCTTTGCAAGTTTGTTAGTCAGGGATTGGATTAAAGGGTTCCCACTCAGAAAGGAAAAAACCAAAACACATCCTACCGTTGTTTACTTTTCTGTGTTGTCGAAACTAGGTTGAGATCCCTGCTTAGAAGAAAGTCGAGGATTCCTTGTTATCTGTAGACTTCAAACTCACAAGTGTGTGCGCTTCATAGAAGTAAGGCCCAAGGTTCTGCTTAGGCAGAAAGGAACTAAGTTCTTTGATTTCTGTTAGATGGAGCTTTTTTTTGCATTATTGCTTTCATGAAGAGGTTCTCTGTTAGATAGAGCTTATTGTTTTCTGCATTATTGCTTTCATGAAAGAGTGTTATACTGAGTCTCTGTTTGAGAGTAAGGGTCTTGTTCTCTGATTGCAAGATAGTTGTTTTTACCCATTGCATTGTTATTTTAAATGTAATCCAGGATTCTTAATTTGAACTATAAAGAATTGCAATAGGGAGATTACTTTCCTGTGATTCAATCCAGAGCTTCAGTTCATTCCAGCAAGAATAGGTAGAATCATTTTCCTTACTACAACACTAAGTACTTTTGGAATTGAGCATATATAGTGCGCAGCTATCTTTGAAACAAAAGACTTCCCTGGGTTGATAATTTATGTTTCACTTGGTTGTTTGAATTTAATTAAGCAATTATAGTGACCAACACTTCTTACATATGAGATCAAAATATTTTTCATCCCTTTCTATAACACTTGTTTAGTTGCATTGCTGATATCTCTTGGACAATAATTGCCCTAGGAATTCCTTGGAATGTTATTGGGTTCCCTTTCTCATTCAGGGAAGTAAATGCATTGTTATGATAGTCTAAGAAAACATGGTGTTGGTCTAACCAATCCATCCCAATTAGATAGTCATATGAACCCAAGGGAAGGATGTTCAAATCTTCCTTGGTACTTAGTCCCTTCATGTCAATTGGACATGATTTAACCAGCTCTACAACTTTTCTCTTGGCTCCTGCAGCCAGATGCACCAGTCAAGATTTTCCATGCTTGGTTCTTGGGAATTACAATCTTTCCACTAAGTTAGGATCTATATAGCTATGAATAGCTCTTGAATCTATTAAAATAGTAAAGAAATGGTTATTGATCATACCTTCTAATTCAATCATGTGTGACTAAAACTCATCCAGTTTGCTATCTTAGGCTGCATAGATCCTTGGTGCAATTTTACCCATGTCTTCCATTGTTTTTGTTTACTGTACATTTTGGATAAATCTCACTTTGTCACTTTTGTGAGGAAAATCTCTATACTTATGGTTTCCTTTACAACCCCAACATTGAATGGGCATTTGCCTTGGCCTTTTCCAACCTATCTCTGCCATTTTGTTCTCTCTAAAAGATGGTTGTGCTTGAGGAATGTTTCTGAAAAATGGTGGCGTGTTCCCCTTCTGCCTATGTTCCATGTTAAACTTCTTCTTGTCTTCCCAAGCTCTTTGGAAAGTATGATTTCCTTTATGATGATCATATAATCACTTGGCCCTCCTTATGGTTTCCTCCAAAGTCTTGGTATCATCATATTGAAACTTGTCATTGATAAAGGATGGAAGTCCACTCAGATACCTTTGAATCTTAATAGTCTCATCCTTGATGAAGGAGACATACTTAAACAATTCTAAAAATATCCTTTCATACTCATCAATGGTCATGCTACCTTGTTTGAGTTGAAAGAACTCTTTCATATTTTTGTCATAAAACCTCTTGGTTAAGTAATTCTTCTCAAAATGCTTCTTGAATTCCTTCCAAGGGACATTTTTCTCTGTCATGTGTTGGACTTGCACAAGCTAATCCCACCACATAGATTCCTTTCCTTTCAGTTAATAAATAACAATTCTTCCTTCTGTATGAGAATAATAGTTATGAAATTGGAAGTACTTCCTCATGCCTAGTAGCCATGTCTCAACATCCTCATCCTTGTTATTTTCACCAAAAAAATAAGGAGGCTTGATTTGTTTCATTTTGATTTCTCCTTTCAATTCATCCACCCTAGACCTCTTATGCTTTCTGGAAGGGGATGTAATTGAGCTGCTATGTGATCTCCTTTTGGATTTCCTTTGATATTGATGGTGATGTATGTTATCACTCCCAAATCTTCCTTTTCCCCTCAGGGGTCCAATGGATTCTTGATTTTTTGGAGCGAATCTCCTTATCTAACTTCTTTTCAATTTTTTCTAGGATCTGTATTAACTTCATTTTCAAGTCTTCCTACTGCTCCTTGGATTTATTAAGCATTTCATTATCATTCTTGTGACTCTGGATATCCTTTTTTAAATTTCTAATGGTCTCTACCATATTTATGTTATCATCCTTTTCTTCTCCATGTCCATTGGAGTTTGTTCCTTCAACTCCCAATCTGACATCCATTCCTCTGATCTCATATTCCTGAATATAATCCTCTTGTGAATATTCCATCTATTTTTACTCTATCATTATTCTGTTATGCTTGAAAACTGTTAACTCTACAAAAATGTGCAGCCAACAAAACTTTGCCAGGTTGATTGTCTCAACAATTCAATAAAAATTGAACCATTCTGGTTCAATAATATATATCAGACTTATTTTCTACTGATTTCTTGAGATGTTGACTGTCCAAATCTGATTTTTTGGTGAACATTTATCTTATATTGTTCAAGACCTTTCCAATGCCTACTTCCATGCTTAATTATGAGTTTTGAGTAGGAAGTTATGGATACTTGGAAGAATGTCTTTTCAGGGATGCAATCCTTGAACATCGATTCTTTCATCCCATAGTCGAATTGGCTCTTGGATCCACGATGGATCCTCTCTTCAAGTTTACAAACATTATTTTCTTCTTTAGGTGTTGGTCTGTACAATTCAGAACCCCACAGACTCCTTCTCTAATCCCTTTTCTTTCTTCTTGAAACGATTTCTAGGCACTATCCCTTTTTCTTTGGCCCCCAATCATATGTGACCGAGTGCTAGCAAATAAGTGATTATCAAGAACCTAGGGAGCTTCTGGGCTCCAAAATTCAGGCTTCGACGGCTTCCCTTTCTGCACCTCACAAAAACCTCAGACCGTCGAACGAGCAAACTCGTGAAGAATGGTGGATCGACGGTCCTCAATCTCTACTCAGATATATGGTCAACAGGAGCTCTAGAACGTTGGGCTTCAAGAGTTCATAGGCTCTATCTTACGTTGCCTCCCAAATTGTCAAATTACAAGATATCCTCTCCTTCCTCCACATATCATCTCTCTATCAACAGTCGATATTAACTCTAGCCCTGTGGGAGTTCTCGACTCAAGTAACCTGCAACTCAATTCCTTTGGAGTACCAAGTCTTTGAACCTTGGGATCGGGTGCCATGCATCCTCTGTGATGCACGGTCGAGATGGAATCTAGCCTTTGGGACTTCAGAAATCCTCGACCTCAACTGCCTATGTCTTGAATCCTCTTGAGTGCCAAGTCTCCAGAATATAGGATCTACTTTTGCATGTCTCTCCCAATGAATGGTGAGGATTTACTCCACTAGTCATAGATTTGGGGGTTTCACCTTCCTCACACTTTATTCCTTCTGAATGTTGAATTCACGAACTCCCAGGGTCCACTTAGTACTGCACACCTTGGGTGCTACATGTCAGAAACACAGGGTGACACGTGGCCTCATCATCGATTGACATGTGTCATATCATTACTGGTACAACAAGGTTTGTCAAAGTACAAAATCATATGAAACATGGCATGCCTAGTGGAGGTCCATGTTACTCAAGTGACATCATCATTCCACATCACATCCATTGATTCGAGACTTCGAGGTTACAAGACTTCAATACTTAAGAGCTTTGGCGCTACGATACTTCAAAGGATTTCAAATCTACACACCCCAAAACTCCTGAACTATGAATTTTCGAAAACTCCCATGTCACCCTCGATGAAGTCATTATGTCATGTGACTTCTGAACTCTGGGACTTAAGGGATCTCTTCCTCCTACTCAACCACAACCATTTCTTTCGGAGTGCCAAATTTTCAAACTTTTGGACACTTGATAATCTGCTGACATTTGTCTCTGATAACAGACGGTCCATATTGGTTCCGGTCTTTGGGACTTCGGGGCTCTGGGAGACTTCCCACACTACACCACAAATCCCACAAATGTCAGATTCTCAAATAGAATGATCTTCTGACACGTTTCCTAAAACACGAATGGTCCATACTAACTCTGGATTTCAGGACTTCGAGAGATTTCCCTCCTGGCAATTTGAGGACTCACTTCTCCCAGAGTGTCAAACCTTTGAACCGCTGAACTACCTAGGAAATCCAACAACTCTCCCCCTCTTGAACAATATACAATTGAGAGTCAGTCTGGGACTTCGGAGCTTCATGCTTCGTCTCCTTTCTCAATTGAACTTGAAAACTCGTCGAAGTAACAAAGTCTAAAGGACTTGATGGTTAACTATCATGCACCTTCTCCATATATGACAGTTGTGAGGGATGTGTCTTCCTCTGAAAAGATCCAACTACCCAAATTTAAAATTTGTGGCCCAATACCACGGTTACCATGGTCTCCTTTCTCTGCTAAATTTCTCGAATCGCTATACCTCCTGAGATTTCCAATACCACCCAGGAGCTCCCTCAACTACGCTATGGCACTATATACATCAAATCCTTGTGGAATTTTAACTCCAAATTCCATGTCTGTGGCAAGGTTTCATTTTGAAACCTTGGGATTTGATACCAATTTTTAGTGTTCCCCAGGCTGCCAAGCCGGGAAACACCACTACAAAGAAACTGCTATGTTCAAACTTTGATACCAATTTGAATCATCCCCAGCTACCCAAGACGGGACATGTTACCTCATAGAACCACTTGCTTTAATTTTTGTGGAAAATACCATACTTAACAACTTTAAAACAAAATCTAATTTGTTCTAACATACATTTATAATGTAAATTTCAACAGACATAACATTCTTCTACAACACATATTTATGCGGAAAGAATAGCAACACATACATGTAACAACACATGCAATTATTATAAATATAAATACATGGACACAATACACAACATAAACATTTAACATAGAGATGGTACTTATCTTTTTATGAAATTCACCAACTGCGTGCAGACCTTCCACTAACCTCCCATCCTTAGACCATGCTGCTCCAAGCTATCAGCAGTGGGTCACCTTGGAGTTGGGACTAAATTCCACCGATGGTAAAGGGAATCCTAGGCTAGGTTGAGACTACCAAAATCTACACAATGAAATAGGAAGGATTCCCTTCCAGGAGCCTACTTACGCCCACCGCTCAGAGAATCTCATTCCTCGCATGTCTATCCCACCAAGGGAATATGCACCTTCACTGTTTCATAGTCGATTGGCTGCTCCACTTCCCTTCCAGGGTGCCAACAACTGGACACATCAGGAATTCTCAGAGATCTGTAGCTATTGTTGGACTCCCTCCAGGAGAAATCACTTCCTCAACAATCTCTCTCACCTAGAGAGAGTTTCTCATAGCACTGAAAAATTGATTCTTCAATCCATGGGCCTGACAACCCAACTCTTCCGCCCATCTCCTAAGTAAAACAACTAAGGGCGAGTGAATCAACATAACTTGAGTAAAGCACAAAATATGGCAGCAACCAAAAATGTTAAGGTAGGGTATGAATCAAGTGAGTGGTGTGTGCTAGTTACAGAGGCTTACGATGGAGGAGTTCAACCATGGACAAAATCACTGGTTCCTGAGTGTGTGAGTGCATGGGGAGAATGGAAATACTTGTAGAGAACCCCCACAACGATGGATTTCCCCACATAAAATTGCATGTCCCAAATCAAACACATGTCTTCATGAAGTTGCATGACCTGCACTTATCATTCATTCCCCTTCCCACAAGAACTTAAGATAAATTCAGTTATTTCCAAAGCCTTAGTCTTTAGGAAATAATAATATAATATTATTTCTTTAGAGATAATCCCTCTAGCTTATCCCTTTCCCTAGCCTCTTAGCCCCTTCTCTTTCCCTACCCAGTGGAGCTTAGTCCCCCATAACTATTTCTTCGTGGTTGGTCCACACGCAGCGATGCAATTATATTAATGATGTGAGTATTTACATACACAAAAATCAGGCTCCCTGGACTTCAACATCTAGGCTCTCTGTCCTAATAAACACATAATCCTCCCAACTTATAATACTTGGCTCACCATCCTATAAACATCATTAAACATCATTACAATTTAGCAGGGGCTCAAGCTTAGGGTATTACAAAATACCAGTGTCTTGGATCTTGCTTAAGTCCATACAAGCTCTTCTTCAACCTACATACCAAATTCTCCTTTCCTTTGATGTCATACCCCTATGGCTACTACATATAAATCTCTTCCTCCAAATCCCCATTTTGAAAAGTTATTTTTACATATAACTATTCAAGATGCAAATATTCTACTACCACAAGACTTAAAATAGTCCTAATTGAAGTCATCTTAAAAATAAGAGAAAATATTTCATCAAAATCTATACCTTTCTTTTCTGCAAACCCCTTTACAACAAGTCTATCCTTGTACCACATTTTTGCTCCATCTTATTCCTTGACCATGTAAACCCATTTATTCTGCAATTTTATTTTTTTTGTAGGAAACTGAATCAAGTCCCAAGTCGGGTTCATTACCCAGGAGTCTGTTTCCTCTTTCATGCCTTGTTCCCACTTCTTTTTAGTTTCTACCTGCATTACCTCTTCATAACTTTATGGTTCACTAGAATCAATCAATAATAAATAATACAATGAAGGAGAGTATCATTTGGGGGGTCTACTTAACCTGGTAGATCTTCTAACATTACTTGCAGGAATTTGGGGTACCTGCTTCTCCTGTTTTTGTACATTTTTATTTTCTGGTACCTTTGGAAAAAAAAATTCAGTGATCTCATCAAGTACTATGTATTCTAGCTTTTCTTTTTCCTGTTTCTTTCCCTGCAACTGATATTTGTATATGACCTTCTCATTAAATATGACATCTCTACTCCTATTGATTTTGAGTTTTTCATAATCCCATAAGAAATAAACAAAATCATTCACACCATATCGAATAAATGTACAATTCTTTGATTTTTCCTCAAGATTTGTTCTATTTTTCTTTATGAATATGGACAAATGCTTCACAACTGAAAGTATTCAAAAATGAATGTTTTACCATTTTACATGTCCATGCCTCCTCTGGAATTCCACCATACAAAGATCTTGAAGTTCCTTTGTTTATCAAGTAAACATTAGTATCTACAACATCTTCCCACAACTATAAGAGCATCCCAACATGCAATCTCATACTCCTTGCACGCTCCATGATTGTCCTGTTCATCCTTTCTAACACACCATTTTCATGTGGTGTTCCTGGAACTGTATTCTCTCTATGAATCCCATGGTATTAACAATAATCATCAAATGCCTTGCTGCAGTATTCACCTCCATTGTATGATATGAGACACTTCAACCTTTTTCCTGTCTCGTTCTCAACAAAAGATTTCCATTTCTTAAAAGTGTCAAAAAAATCATATTTTTGTCGGAGGCAATAAACCCAAGTTTTTCTATTTTCATCATCAATAAATGTAACATAAGAACGAGAGCCACCAAGAGATGATACATGATCTGGTCCCCATACATTTGTATTCACAAGCTCTAAACTTTCACGCTTCGTTTCTTTTCGACTCTGAGAAATATGACTCTCTTATGTTTTACATAAACACAATCCTCACAGAAATACAAATCAATTTGTTTAATATCTGGCAACAAATTCCTTTTGTGAAGTATATGCATCCTCTTCTCACTCATGTTTCCAAGCCTATGATGCCAAAGTGTTGTATCCACCCTTGTAGAAGCTAAAGATATAGAAGAGTTAGTACTACCAGTACATAAATACAATGCACCTACCTTCTCTCCTTTTTCTATTACCAATGATCCTTTGGTGATATTCCACGCCTTATTTGTAAATATGGATATACAACCTTCACTTTCCAACTTCCCTATTGAAATTATATTTTTCCCTAGATATGGAACATGTCTTACCTCTTTCAACAACCAATGGTTTCCATTCTTTTTCTTTATTTTTACCTTTCCCATTCAAACAATTTTGCAGGGTGCTTCATCACCCAAATGAACCTGTCAAAAATCACCTTGAACATAATCTAGAAAAAATTTCCTTTGGGGTGTGGCATGAACTGAAGCCCCTAACTCTACTACCCAAGGCTGAGAAATATTATCTACAAAAAGAATCAAAGCATCTTGTAACACATCACCTATTACATTTTCTTCCTAATTTTTCTCTTGTTGTCCATTGCTTTGTTTCTTTGGAGATATACAGTCTTCCTTTAGATGTCATTTATTCCCACAATTCCATTACTCTATCTTTCCCAGTCTTCATTTGGATCTTCCCTTCATATAATTCTCAAGGTTCCCTAGGACCTTTCCTCTATCCTTTTGTATTCCCCCGTTCTCCACGTTTAACACATTACCTGATGTCTCACCTATCCTTTTCTGTCACATTTCTTCACTAAGGATAACACCAACAACATCATAAAATTTTATATTGTTTGAACCAGAGATAGAGTTACTTACAACCATGACCAAGCCATTCCATATTTCTGGCAATAAGAACATGATTAAAACATCCCCGACCTCATAATCAAAATCCACTTTTGTAGAACTTAGCTGATTAGTAACTGTAATAAATTCATTTAAATTATATGCAACATACCCACCTTAATTAGAAATACCTTATTGGACACTAATAGATTTTCATACAGTTTATACAATGTGTCCATCTACTCCTTCGTTGTCTTTTCTTTTGAAATATTGAAAGCCACTGACGTTTCCAGGATCAATCGTATCATTCCTAGTGCCTTTCTATCAAGAACCTCTTATTATTCACCTTCATGGATGTAAGCTTCTTTTATATTCCACCTAATGGTAGGAATAGATCCTTCTGATATAAATAATGTTCCATCAACATCTTCTATAAATCGTAGTTTTGGCCATTAAATTTCTCGACCCTAAACTTTCCATATTTCGGCATTGCTCCCACTTGAACCAGGAACCCTCTTATCTTGTGATTTACATTTCGCTCTGATACCAATTGTTATAAAAATAGGATTGCAGATCAATAAAATAAAACAAATGCATAAATAAAAAATAAAAGATACACAATACAATAGGACACAAATATACATGGTTCACCTAGTGTGGGCTACGTCCACCAGAGGAATTTCCAGTTCCTTCCTTTTTATTATAACATAAAATTAAGGTATACAACCTACAACACACCCACGCTAAATTCCTCTTATTTCTATCACAATTTCCTCTCTCAGAATACAATAATCACACTCATACACAACTGCAATACAATTCTCTCATAAAACAGGATTGCCTTCTAGGGAAACAATCCCTAAAATAACTTCTACCATCAGATATTCCACCTTATAATGAATGATCCAAATTGACTATGAAATTACAATATTTTACAAGGAATGTTTTCCCAATATTTCTCTTCGGGGGAACTTCCTCTGAATCCTCCTCTAAGGGGGGCTACAGAAATTGTTGC
>SNQJ01S0033691.1:43847-72993 GCA_010110895.2 Picea sitchensis | reverse complement strand
CTACAATTGAGCACCAACTCAATGTGAGGCTGCTACCTCTGTTTTACAAGCTGCAACTTGTTTGAGAGCACCAACTCTCTGGTTTCTCTAGCACCCACTAGAAGGAAGCACTAACTCCCTATATGTTCCACCACCAACTGGATGGAAGCACCAACTTCTAGTTACACAGGATCCAACCTGTATAACAGAGAACATCTGTTCTCCCTAGCACCACCCTGCCGCCCTGGTTTCTTTGGCTGCAACCAGATGGAAGCTACAACTTCCTATGTTCAAGCCCCCACTTGAACCTCTAAGGACAACAGTCCTCCCGAGCACCTCCCAACCTCCCTAATGTATTAAGGAATGAATACACAGATAACTACACATATAAATCAATTCTTACCACTCTTTCTCTGTTCTGTAAGTTTGATCTTCTACAAACTATTCTGCAATTCTTCTCTTCCTCTGTCTGTTCAGCAGGTCTACTCTGCATCAACCTTTTCTGTCATTCTGCTCTACTTCAACTTGCTCTGTTATTGTGCTCTACCTTTGATTTCACTTTGCACATATTCTCAATTTCATACTGCGCATACTCTCCTTTTCCCTTTCTTACAATTTCATTCTTTTTCATCCAGAACAGCCAACCGCACACCGTCTGTCTCATTTTCTTTTATACTCACCCCCATGGCGGTTCCACTTCACATCTCCTTAGGCACAAGAAAGACAATTGTCCAGGCAACTGAAACGCCATCTAATTCACAATCATGAGTCCATTTTTTTTAACAGATTCGTAATTGAGGAGTTAACTATGAGAGATAACAGTAACCCTCCGATCACATTCAAGTTTATCCGCACCGTTGGATGAAATTTATTAATCTTGACTTTAAATTGGGTTTCGACATTTCGGCATTCCTTATGTTCAATGTTCTTATCACTTACAAATACCGATCCAAAAAATTCCGTAAAGCAGTCATATCAACGATCCAGATCATATCTAGCTCTGATGGTTCAGATTAAGTCAGGATTTCACTCATCGCGATTTCAACACTCTGGACGTTCGGTGTTTTTATCACTTCAAATTCCCGATCCTCGACACTCCGTAAAGAAGTCAGATCAATGGTCCAGATTATATTTAGATCTGACGGTTCAGATTAAGTCAGGATTTCACTCATCGCGAAATCGGGATTCCTGATGTTAAAAAACTTTGACATCTCCAACTCTCAATCCCCTAAACTCCGTCAAGGACTGGAATCAATGGTCCATATTATATTTAGATCTGACGATTCAGATTAAGTCGGGATTTCACTCATCGCGAAATCGGGATTCCTGTTTCATTGTTTCTTTGACATTTCCAACATGCGATCCTCGAAACTCCGACATGGTGTAAGTCTGCTGACGTCACAGGTGTTAAATAACTTCCACATGTCACCCTGATTCGTGACTTACATGTGCTTGGCATGTTGAATCGGTCTGACACTTTTCATTACCTGGTTGTGCCACGTGTTCCTAGCTGACGTGGTCTACTGACGTGAGTCGGGTCGACGGTCTAGATCACATCTTGATCTGATGGTTTAGATTCAGTCAGGATTTCACACATCATGATTTTAGGATTCTTGATGTCAATATTCTTTGACATCTCCAACTCTCGATCCCTGAAACTCCGACAGGGAGTCGGATCAACGGTCCAGAATCAATGTTGATCTGACGACTCAGATGAAGTCGTGATTTTGCCTATTGTGATTACGCTCACTTCTCCTTTCACTTTAAAGAATGTGCAAGTTCTTCTTGATCCAATGATGGTCGGGTCTTGCACTTGGATCTAACGTCTGAGATCTGTCCTCCTTTTCAGTGCGCTCTTCTTGTCTTCATTCAGATATGATGGCCATCGAGAATTCAGAAAGAGATCCAACGAACACAGTTGATGCTCTTCCCCAATTATCACTACTCCACTGATCATTGCTGATGTACTCAAGCCATCACCACTACTGTACTTGCCATCAATGACAAGTATACGCTACCTGTAAATATGCTAGCAATCCTCTGTACATTCTTCCTTTACTCATGCCATTCGCTGTCTGTTACATATTTGCCAACACAATGAAGGCAAGCTTCGGTTGCATTTGTTATTCAGTGTAGCTGGGTAGGCCCATCTCCCAACTCCGTTCCTTCTTATGACTGGGGTGTAGTAGACACTGCGTAATTGGAGTAGAGGGCTTATTGTACCCCTTTCATCTTTGCTTCAATTCTTTCATACATGGTCTCTTGTTTGGATTCATTGCGTTGTAATATATCTTTCAAGGTATCTAAGACAACGACAATGATGAAATATATGTCATCCATCATGAGCACAGTCTACATCTATTGTTTACTAGCTTTGGACTTCTTCCACAATGCATGTTTTGTGGGGGAAACCTTTATTTTCTTGGAGGTCTCAGATTCATCAAGAGGGTTCCTATGCAGTGTTACTTTGCCTTGTTTCTACTTGTCCTCTTCTCCTTCATCCTCTTCTTTGTCTACTTCATCATCACCTCCCCCTCTAGGTGATTCTGAAGCAGTCTATTCTAAGGCATTGTTCAACTCATGTACCTCTTCATTTTTCTTCCTTCTGCTACTGTTGGGTGAATCATAGTGTTCTTGAGTAACCACAAGACTTCTGATGAGGTATGTGTTGGATAGTTCTTCCTGGTCGATTGGTATAAGGAGCTTTGTCGGCCACTCCTTAGTTATTTCTTCCATGTCCTCCTTAGTGAGCTTATAATAAGATTTGAGCTCTTCTTTATGTTCGTCTCCATGTGCAGGGATATGAATAAAATGTCTATCTACGCGGAAATTCAAAAATGGTCTAAACCTATGCAGGGTGTTCGATGTCATACGAGGGAAAGACTCAATAGCCCTCTTCAACTATAGGTAGTAGGTGGGGAACACCGCGTTTTACTGACATTGTTTCTCCATGTCGCTTGAATACCAGAGCGTGGTGAAATTCGTAGCTAGGGGTTCATATGGCTCAATCTCAGGGAAGGTCTCTCCTTTCAACATCTCCCAGGAAATGAAGGCGATGAGGATCAGTAGCCAACTAAAATGAAACTCATAGCCTTGATCTTGAGCTTCATGACAGTCTTGTTCTAACTGGTTGACGAGGTAACTCGCCCAGTTCATCTGTAGTCCTTCAATGAATTTTCCCACGAGGTCAACAATGAACCCCGTGACATGTGTGGGTTTGTTATTCCTTACTAGCTTACCAATGATCAACTGGAAGGCTAGGTGCACTGCGCCACTCTGAATGGAGGCTACCTTGTATCCTTTCTTCCCCTTCTTCACATCACCATAGGTATCTTTAATTTTTTGTGCCAGGGCGCAATTTGCAGCCTTCCCTGGATAAAATTCTTCTAGGTCTGGTCCTTGCATGCTTAATCCGATGATCCAATGGATCAGTGCCAGATCTACGATGATGCATCTGTCCAGCCATAGATAACCTCCATGGAAGCAAGACAACATGAGTTTAACGCATGCCTTAACCTCCTGATGCCTTCCAAAGTGTGGTATATTCATCACGTTCAGGATAGTGGACCTTGCGATGTCCATAGTCCACGGCTGGGGGATGATATTCAACTTCTTCCCCTTTATCTTGGTTAAATACTTATGTGGGGTGAGCATTCCATAGTTCTTGCGGTCTCCCAAGTTGAATTCATTGATCTTCAATGTCATGATCTTTCCTAACTGTGGTCTTACTGCGCGTATCTCTTTCGGGAGGTACTCAGTAATCAAGTTGTAGTCAAAGTCCCTTGGGAAACTGTCACGGCTCACCCTGCCAGCTAGAGGCGGGATATAGACGATAATAATAGATGGGATGAGATTCACATTCGACAATTCATCACGATGCTTGGTTCATTTCTCTGTCGCAGTTGGGGATGGTCTAGATCCATGTGAAGTTGATGGGGAAGCTTGCACTCCTCTCGTCGACGAGGCTTAGACTCCTATGGACATGACCTTCTTATCCATGAGGTATATGAGGATCTCTTCGATGGATTTCTCTATTGCGCTACCATCATCCGAAGTGCATGCTCGAGATCAAGTATCTCAGGTTGGTGATCAAATACTCAATGTAATAAAATGGGTGGCAAGGTCTCAAATAAGCACATCAAAAAAGAAACTAGTTCTCTGTGGGCTCGAATACTCACTGTTTGCAAAAGTGTTCTCGGTACAACATTCAACGGGATAAATAGATAAAATCGTAACAAATTCCTCCAATGGTTAGGAATGTCTCAATCAATGCAATCCCATTCGTTATGGCGTGGTCCCAACGGTATAATGGCGATCTTTCTCACCATAATTGTGGTTCGATATATTCTGGAGTATCGTGCTAATGATCGGGATGCCTCCAACAGTCATATTTCTTCGCCGTGGCGAAGTACCAATCTTCCTTGTTTTTTTATTCTAACGGATTTCAAGTGCTTCAAACCTCCCTTCTGTGAAGTTCTGTCTGGAACTTCCTACAATTTCTCTATCGTTTCTTTTTTCTTATTGATATTTCTGGCTTTATTTCTAGCGATTTGGGTCACTGGGTTCCCCTTTCCATTTTTATTCTTATCTCCTCTTGGTATAGTAACTTCGCACTGCTACGGGTCGTTCAATGTTTCTGAGAGTAATACTTCTTCTTTTTCTGGAGTAGGTTCTCTACTCTCTTGTATAGACAGGTGTTTCAAGTCTTCTTATGTTCTTTCAACTTCGACGTCCAGATCTCTGGTCCTTAGTAGCTTTGACTGGTCCTCTTGTTCTTCCAGTAAGTGTGTTACTCTCCTAGCCATGAAATCCCCTAGTTCTTGGTTTTTCTATTCTAGATCATCCGCTTCTTGTTTCCTTCGTATCTGATCTTTCTCAATCCAAGTTTTTCCTAGAAAAATAGAAAATGGAGCGTTGTTCTCAACAAATTTAACGACCTCAAACTCTTCCTCTGTCGAAGTTCAATGAGTACTCATAGATGTCTCAGTGATTCTTCCACATAGATTTGTCAGCTTTCCTCTAAATAATCCTATCCATCCTAATGAAGGAACCATAGCAGGCTTTCCCAATATTTCCCAAGTTCTTTTTGTCATGATATTCACCTGGGTTTCCTCATCCAAAACATAGTCTATGTCGAATTCTTCTATTCTTGTTTCTATGCATTCCTTCTTGTTTAAGATCTCTGATAAGTTGATATCTCTATGATCATTCAGGGTTTCTTTCATTTGTAGTAATACAATCTCTTATTCCTTTTGGGTTTCTATCATATCCATAGTTTCTTGGTCTGTCTCATGGTTTTCTTGTCTAATATTCATCTTTTCAACTTTAGTAATCATTCTAGGGCAATCCAAAACTTCAAGGTCCATAGATTTACAACAAAGACAACTAGGAGCTCTATCAGGGAATTCCTTAGCAACATGTCCCGATCTTCTACAACTATAACAAAGAGTTAATCCTCTCTTTCTTTTAAATGACCCGCAACCTTTCCTGTACTGTGCATTGGAATCACAGTAACTAACCTGCAAGAAAATCTTTCTAGGATCCTGCATCCATTTGTTAGTCAAAACATTCTTTCTATGCATAGGAATAACATATATTTCACTATTCTTATCAGATCTACTCATATCAAATCTTCTTTCTTTTAGTTGTTCCCTAGTTTTCAGAATAGGAAAAAATCTATTAGAAAAACCTAGATCCATTCTTTTGAAAAAAAAAAATTCACTTACCTTTCTCAGAGAACAAATATTTAAGATCTTACCTCTTTTATTCAGATATGATTCATTTCTTAGCACAGAGTGTCGTAGTCAAGAAGAATACTATGCACTAAAGAAACAAATCTACGCATAGATATTTCTTTTCTTCAGTTCCCAACAATCAGAGTTCCAGGTTCCAACAACAGAACCATTTGTTGGCACAAGGACAGACCCAAGGTTCAATGCTTCAACAACACACCAACAAAACCCTAACTACCATCCCTTTCGGCAACACCTGCGAAGTAAATGAACTGTCACCCAAGGTAGAGGCATGGGTGGTTGCAGGACTCAAGTGTCTACAACCTAGCTAGGACACATATCTGTGATTACAAAACTTAACAGAGAACTTAGCAGTTAACATTCATCAATATTTAACCTTTATTCACATCGAAGTTTGACACCCTAGTTACAGAGCAGTGTAATATTCACACGATCTATAAATCCAAGCACTTAGCATATAGAAATAGATCATATCTAGCATTCATTCACATTAATAAGCACTAAGATACTATTATATGATGCAGGAGCATCGCTCCAAGCCAGCTACGCACCATCCAGCCAACACATCAAAGCACACGTTCAATGGAGAGGAGAGGTGCAACCCTCTGACTTTCAAATTTCAAATTTTTTAAATTGTATTAAATGTTGTAAGGCCGAAGAGCCAAAATCCATATATGTACGCAGAATTTAGATAAAGGTTACCTTAAATGGTTGTAAGGCTAAGATCTAGATCCGATTCAGACTAGAAAGCCATTCAATGTAATTGAATGTAAATTAGTGAAAGTTGGTGAGGATGGAGGGAAGTGCTCGAGGAGACCCCTTTTGTAAAAAGATCTTCTTTTGTTTTCAGTAGGGTAAGAAAGGTAGATAGAAGATAAGAATAGAGAGAATAGTTGGATAGGAGAGGAGAGGAGAGACTCTGTTGAAGTCCAAGCTCACATTATAAAGAGGAATTTTCATATTAATACAATCAGAGCAGTTTTTCCTGCATGTTATTCTGTGTATGTTGATGAATGTTTTTATGTGTGATGATATGTACTAGATGTATGTTAGATGTGCATCTGTAGGGATAGAGAGATTTTCCTATCTATGAGTTCTTTGATTTCAGGTTTGGGTTCTTTGAGGCTTCATGCAAGAGGTTGCATGATAGAATACTGTGGGTTCTGTAAGCCAATGCAAGGAGTGCACTTCTGCATTCTGCGGAATTTCAGACAAATATGTGCCAGGAGGGCGCACCAGCTGAAGTCATTGACTCAAGGAAGAAGCCTCAAGGTTGTTGAACACCTTGAAGGAGAAACTGTGCAGAGGAGAGCACAGAGAGGGGGGGCATAATTGTTGAGAATTATATAAAGGCTATGCCAGGAGGGCATTGAGAAAATGCACAGGATGCATTGAGCCAATGCATAGTGCACTTCTGAATTCTGCAAAATTTCAGACGAAGACGTGCCAGGAGGGTGCACTAGCTGAAGTCATTGACACAAGGGAGAAACCTCAAGGTTGTTGAACACCTTTGAGGTAATACTATGCAGAGGAAGGCACAGAGAAAATAGAATCACTGAAGTTTCTATGGAAGCTCTGTCAGGAGGGCATTGAGTAAGTGCATAGAGTGCACAGGAGAACTCTATTTTGAGTTCAGAGAGAAGATAGAGTCACTGAGGATTCTGGAGAACTTTTCCAAGTGGGCATTGAGTTGATGCAAGTGTGCATAGAAGGAACTCTTTCGAGTTCTGAGAGAAGATAAGTGACAAGGAGAGACACCCACAGAGTTACTGAATACTTTGTTAAGTTCGGCAAGGAGGTTTTGAGGTGAAGGTTGTCAGGAGGACACCAGATTTCCCTTTGAGGACACAGAAGGGTGAGTCCCCTAGAGGCTCAAGTAAATAAATCTCAGGACGGATAACACAGTTGTGTGTAGGGACCCTGCAAGGAGTGCAGAGGTCGAGAAACCTTTCAAGGTTTCAGAGTGAACCAAGCTCAGGAGGGATAGCATTCCTAGAATGCAGGCGATATCCAAGGGAATTGAGCTTGCAAAGGAAGAAAAGGATGCGGCCTTTGAAACTTTGAAATTTTTCCAAGAGGAAGGGAAGAAGTGCATGCTCAGGAAGGTGTAACAACTATCGTTGGATCAGTAGCACAGATAACCGCTGATCACAAGATCATGGAAAACTACGCAGAGGTTACACCTGTAGAGGTGACGTAGTGGAAGAGCTGAAATAGATGGTGGAGACACTTTGTAGAAGAAGTGCGAAATGTCATGAGCCATTGGATGATAAGCAACAGGAGCCACTGAAACCCTTTGGAGTGGGATTTTGGCATTTCGGGACTCGGGTGGTCGAGAGGCCAGGAGTCAAGAGACATGGAGTCCCAACTCGCGAAATCGTGAAGTCCTGAAAACATTCAGAGGAAATAGCACGAGCCAGAGCCATTGAGCCCATTTTGGCATTTAGAGGCTCGGAAAGTAGAGGAGGCGTGATTTTGGAGTCACCTCATCATGAATTCCTGGTTCACAAAACTCCGAAAATATCTGAGCCATTTCAGGAATTCGGGGAATGGAGTGACCAGGGGTTTGGGTCGTTGCATTTCAAACTCCCAGTTATCGAAATCTCGATACAGCCACAACGTCGTGGTCGCGTGGAGGAGAAGCTCGCTCCTAGTTCTTGTTCACACAGGTGGGGTTTTCGAAGGACCTGTGGATCGGATTCGTGGGGTTCCAATGAGGGCCTGAAAGAACTATTTCAGTTCTGCAGATTTGAAGAAGCTCGATCTTGTGTGGATCTCGGCCTAAGGGTCGGGGGTCTGCATCAGTTTGGTATTAGAGTGGGAATTCTCTTTTATCCTGCAGGTGAAAGGAAGATGGGTATATGCTCAGGCGTAGAGTGATCCATAAGTTTTCCATGAGGGCAGACAGGAACAGGAAGATGGCTACTGAAGGCCATGGACATGGTTGAAAGAAGAACCACCAACAACAGAGAAACGATGAAATGGATAAAGAACTTACTAAGATAAAGGCAAGGTTGGAAGATCTTGCACTATGGGTGTAGCAGAGTGCAAGAACACGATGGGTGTATGAATGGCCCATGGAAAAGAAGGTAAAGTGGCCAGTCAAGAGATCATTGGCCAGAAGACAAAAAAGGCTATTGAGGAGATGGCTGAGGTATGTGAAAAGCCTCATGGCCACAGAGGAGATGGTTCATGCTTGTGAACCAGAAGCTGGGAGAAATCTCAGTGATGAAGAGGAGAGATCAGGTAGAGATCTCATAGACTACCAAGTGGGTAGACATGGAATTTCATATTGCCAGGTGGGCAATAGAAAGAGATCAAATGAAGGTCTTGTATACTACCAGGAGGGTGGTGCTGAAAGTTCAAATTTCTAGAAGGGAAATGAGATGAGATCGCTGGAGGATCTCATGGACCACCAGGAGGGTAGAGAGGAAATCCCATATTGCCAGGTGAGCAAGGGAATGGAGATGAGACTGACTAAAAGTCTCATGAACTCAGGGATGAGTTTGGATTAGCGAGAGGAGCTAATAGAGAATATGAGCTCAGAGGTGAGTTCATTTCATCAAGGAGAACTGATAGAGAAGGAAGATCAGAAGAAAATTCTGATGATTGGAGGGATAAAGGTATTCCTTCCATATAGCCCAGTTGAGGCCAACATGTGTGTTTCCAATGCAACAACAGTGGGAGGAAAACTAGCTGTGATTGTCGAAGAGATGGAGCAGATATCAGAAGTTGCCCAAGGAAAATAAGAGGAGCACACAATTGAGATGATCACTCCATGGGAGAAGGAGTTAGAGATGTTGGAGGATTGGTTGAACAATCCAGAGCTAGTATATGGCTACCACAAGGAGATAGTCATGCAAATGTCGGCAGAGGAGCATTCTGAGGAATTGCTCAGAAATTTAAGCCAGGGAGATGAACAGATGATAACTACAGTTCCGAGGCATCCAACAGAAGATGAAGCAAAATCCCAGTCTGGAGAGTAGCTGGAGGAAGCTGGAGTTGAACCAGCAAAAGAAATGGTAGAAGCAAGTCTGCCAGAGGGGGTGACTGAACAATAGATCAGTCAAGAAGATAAGACTGCAGAGCTAAATTTTGCAGAAGGGTGGAAAGTTGAGGCCACAGAGGAAGAAGATGGCATGGGAGATCTAGTTGATCTACCCATTTGCAGGGAAGAAGTGCAGTGGAGCAGGCTGCAAAAGGAAGGCCAACCATGGGAGCAACTAGACGAGATAATTGAGAAGATCAGAAGGATGATGATCAGATCAGCAGAAGTGGTTACAAAGGGAAGTTGAGCAGAGGAGAACCTTCCATAGCAGTAGGGCAGCAGAAGAAACAGCAGTAGCGAAGCGATGGAGTGGATGGATAGCTCCAGAGAACTATTTGGGATCTAGGTGGATTTCAACGGTGGTGCTGGGAAGTTCATGAGCAGGAGTTCATGAATTTCTCATAGCAGAGAAGTATGATGTAGGAGCATCACTCCAATCCAGCTACACACCATCCAGCCAACACATCAAAGTGCACGTTCAATGGAGAGGAGAGGCACATCCCTCTCACTTTCAAATTTCAAATTTTGAAATTGTATTAAATGTTGTAAGGCCGAAGAGAAAAAATCCATACATGTACGTAGGCTATAGATAAAGGTTTCCTTAAATGGTTGTAAGGCTGAGATTTAGATCTGATTCAGACTAGACAACCATTCAATGTAATTGAATATAAATTAATGAGAGTTGGTGAGGATGGAGGGAAGCGCTCGAGGAGCCCCCTTTTGTAAAAATATCTTCTTTTGTTTTCAGTAGGGTATTAAAGGCATATAGAAGAGAAGAATAGAGAGAATAGGTTGGATAGGAGAGGAGAGTCGAGACTCTATTGAAGTCCAAGCTCACATTGTAAGGAGGCATTTTCATATTAATACAATCAGAGCAGTTTTTCCTACATGTTATTCTGTGTATGTTGATGAATGTCTTTATGTGTGATGATATGTAGTAGATGTATGTTATATGTGCATCTGCAGGGATAGAGAGATTTTCCTATCTGTGAGTTCTTTGATTTCAGGTTTGGGTTCTTTGAGGCTTCATGCAAGAGGTTGCATGACAGAATACTGTGGGTTCTATAAGCTAGTGCAAGGAGTACACTTCTGAATTCTGTGGAATTTCAGACAAAGACGTGCCAGGAGGGCGCACCAGCTGAAGTCATTGACTCAAGGAAGAAGCCTCAAGGTTGCTGAACACCTTGAAGGAGAAATTGTGAAGAGGAGAGCCCAAAGAGGGGAGGCAAAATTGTTGAGAATTCTGTAAAGGCTCTGCTAGGAGGGCATTGAGCAAATGCACAGAATGCATTGAGCCAGTTTATAGAGTGCACTTCTAAATTCTGTAGAATTGCAGACAAAGACATACCAGGAGGGCGCACTAGCTGAAGTCATTGACACCAGGGAGAAACCTCAAGGTTGTTGAACACCTTGGAGGTAAGACTGTGCAGAGGAATGCACAAAGAAAACAAAATCATTGAATGTTTTGTGGAATCTCTGCCAGGAGTGCATTGAGCAAGTGCATAGAGTGCACATGAGAACTCTATTTCACTTTCAGAGAGAAGACAGATTCACTGACGATTCTGGAGAACTTTTCTAGGTGGGCATTGAGTTGGTGCAAGTGTGCACAGAAGAAAATCTTTCAAGTTCTGAGAGAAGAGAAGTGTCAGGGATAGACACCCATAGAGTTACTGAATACTCTGTTAAACTCAGCAAGGAGGTTTTGAGGCGAAGGTCATCAGGAGGACACTGGATTTCCCTTTGAGGACATAGAAGGGAGAGTCCCCTAGAGGCTCGGGTAAATAAATCTCAGGACGGATGGAATAGTTGTGTGCAGGGACCCTGGAAGGAGTGCATAGGTTGAGAAAGCTTTCGAGGTTTCAGAGTGAACCAAGCTTAGGAGGGATAGCGTTCCTAGAATGCAGGCGATATCCAAGGGAATTGAGCTCGCAGAGGACGCAAAGGCCAAGGCATTTGAAACTTTGAAAATCTTCCAAGAGGAAGGGAAGAAGTGCAAGCTCAGGAAGGAGTAACAACTATCGTTGGATCAGTAGCATAGATAACCGCTGATCACAAGATCAGGGAAAACTACACGAAGGTTACACTCATAGAGGTGACATAGTGGAAGAGATGAAACAGATGGTGGAGACACTTCGTAGAAGAAGTGCGAAATTCCATGAGCCATTGGATGAGAAGCAGCAGGAGTCGCTGAAACCCTTTGGACTGGGATTTCGGCATTTTGGCATTTCGGGGTTCGACATTTTGGAAATCCAAATGACAAGGAGCTGGGGCACTTTGCATTGAAAACCCCGAAGTCGTGAAACGTGATGTGTCCTTGGAGCAGGGATGTGGTCACAGAGGAAGCATCCATTTCGGAGTTCGACATTTCGACATTTTGGGGTCTGGGAGGTTAAAGGACCAAGAACCATCTACAACCGGAATTGCGAGATCACGAATTTCGAAATCTCGAAAAAGTGGACCATGGTCGGGTAGATTTCGACATTTCGGGACCCGGCTAGTCGAGAGGCCAGGAGTCGAGAGACGTGGAGTCTCGACTCGCGAAATCACGAAGCCCCGAAAACATTGAGAGGAAATAACATGAGCTAGAGTCGTTGACCCCATTTTGGCATTTCGGTATTTCGAGGTTCGATAAGTAGAGGAGGCATGATTTTGGAGTCACTACATTGTGAACTCCTGGTTCACGAAAGTCCGAAAAGATCTAATCCATTTCGGGAATTCGAGGAATGAAGTGACCAGGGGTTTGGGTCACTGCATTTCAAACTCCTGGTTACCAAAATCCCGATACAACCACAACATCGTGGTCGCGTGGAGGTGAAGCTCGCACCTAGTGCTTGTTCGCATAGGTGGGGTTTCTGAAGGACCTGTGGATCGAATTTGTGGGGTTCCAATGAGGGCCCGAAAGAACTATTTCAGTTCTGCGGATTCAAAGAAGATCGATCCTGTGTGGATCTCGGCCTGAGGGTCGGGGGTATGCATCATTATATCAGGTGCATATAACATATATCATTGTACTAAGAATAAATCGCATCAATAAAATAACAACTATAATGCACAAAGAAACCACAACAAAGGATATACGTGGTTCACCCTAGTGTGGGGCTACATCCACCGACTCTTCTCTTCTTTATTGTCTTCTGTCAATATTCTACAAGCACAGAGCCACAAGAACCACTCCGCATAGGACAGGAGATCTGCGCGCACCTCGCTAGACCCTTCTTCCTCGAGCTAGGTTACAACACAAAGCCTCTTTACATTCACTTGCACTTAGCTCTGCAAGTTCTCATGCACAAAGTATGCATAAAGCTAACTCAATCACATAGATCCAACTACTTACATCACTTGCANCAACACAATATATCACTTAACACCATGTCTCTCCTAGATCTAGTGTATTTCTTACATCATCTAGATATCTATTTATACATTACAGAAGGGGCCAAGGCATGGGTAAACCCATGGGACGACATCCCATACCCGTTACATAAACCCTAAACCCAAAAATTCTCTAAGAAGGGGCCGAGATCCCACGATCTCCTCTTCACCTTGTGCTCTGCTTTCAACCAACCTATTGAAGTCCCAAAAATGGTCAAACGTGACCAAGGTTCTTCAAAACTTGGTCAAGGGACAACACTAATCACTAAGAAAACTCTATAAAAAGGATGGCATATGAGGAGTATGGATCATGTCTGGTAGGCGTAAGGTTATGTTGCTGATATTTTTCTTGTCTAATTTTTTTTGTGGGAGTTGGGATGCCCAGCTCGGTAGGGAGTGGTAGCTCGACCTTGTGAGGTGAGCTGGGCACTAGATGTTTCTCTATTTTTTGTGTGCGTGGCCCCTTTGTGGCTTGGGGGTCTCAGGGGGAAAAAGAGTACCCCTAGTGATGGCTGGGAGGTACTAGTGAGGTCTCAACGATTAGTAAGTGGCAGCGAGGAGGATTTCCAGTAGTCGAAGAACATCAACAAGCCATCAGCCAGTTACGGTACACCTATCTTTTTTTAAATTGTAGCTGTAAATTAGTTAGAAATTGTACATAGATTCATCTGTTGATGAAACTGTGATGGATGTCTGTTATTGTTGGGAAATTTTCTTGAGGGGAGTTAGCTTGGAATAAAATTGATGGTTGGGTTCTTTGACTGGTGTATTTTCCAATTCTCTATGCAAAGTTTAAAACAATTATTTTCTCTGTGCAAAGTTTGCAACAATTTTCTCTGAGTGAATTATAAAAACGATTTGGGGTTTAAACGTTTTCTCTGTGCAAGTTTGCAATGATTTTTTTTCTCTGAGAAAGTGTAAAAATGATTTCGGGTTTAAACTTTTTCTCGGTCCAAAGTTTGCAACAATTTTTCTTTAAGCGAATTGTAAAAATGATTTGGGGTTTAAACGTTTTCGTTGTGCAAGTTTGCAACGATTTTGTTCTCTAAGCAAGTGTAAAAATGATTGGGGTTTAAGCATTTTCTTTGTGCAAAGTTTGTAATGATTTTTCCTTGAGCAAATTGTAAAAATGATTTTGGGTTTAAATGTTTTCTATGTGAAAGTTTGCAATGATTTTGTTCTCTAAGCAAGTGTAAAAATGATTGGGGTTTAAATGTTTTCTTTGTGCAGTTTGAAACGATTTTGTTCTTCGAGCAAGTGTAAAAATGATTGTGGTTTAAATTTTTTCTTTGTGAAAAGTTGTCAACGATTTTTCTCTAAGCGAATTGTAAAAACGATTGGGGTTTAAATGTTTTCTCTGTGCAAGTTTGCAACGATTTTGTTCCCTGATCAAGTGTAAAAATGATTAGGGTTTAAATGTTTTCTATGTGCAAGTTTGCAATGATTTTTTTCTCTAAGCAAGTGTAAAAACGATTTCAGGTTTAAACATTTTCTCTGTGCAAAGCTTGCAACTCTTTTTCTCTGAGCAAGGCGCAAAAAGGATTTGGGGTTTAAACGTTTTCTCTGTGCAAATTTTAAAACGATTTCTCTGAGAAAAGTTGTATGAGTGAATGATTCACAGAAAATTATCTTCCACACATGAATTTTGCTACCCAAAGGCTCTGCGGATTACTCTTTCACGCACCGATTCTCACTGCAATGCTCAACATTTGTTTTTAACCTGTGACAAAGTTATCTCAATGTCTCCATGCCCAACGAATAGCATTCCTCTTTCCTGCGATTACTTGCCTCACTGTGAAATTGGGGCACTAAATACCATCGTTTTCACTCCTTAAATTAATGATTTTATATTTCATTTTACTATTTTTAAAATGTAAGATTGGATTAATGATTGTTTTTTCCATTGTGTAGCTGAATTTCTCCCCCATAAATGTATTATTTTATTGTAAAAATTTGATGGCGGTAAGTCTCTATTAATGTCTTGATTCAATAGTATTAAAATGGTATATTAATGAATCTAATTTTCTATTGAATAATAATGCTATGTAATTATTCTACGATGGTAAGTTTTATTAATGATTGTTGATTCAATAATATTATAATGGTGTATTATTGATTTCGATTGTTTTTGAATAATGATGATATGGTGATAATTATTGAATATGGACATTGTTTAAAGCACTTATATTAATAATGAGGAATTTGTGTAATTATAACTACACTTGTAGGGGTAACCTCATAATAGAACTAGTGATGATTGGAGGCGTTAGACTTTAGACCTTGCGCAATAAATGAAAATGAAATGAATGAGTGAACTAGATAATAAGACCTCTTGTGCACAATAAAATTAAAGGAAGAATGGTTGTAGACATTAAACCTCTTGCACGAAATAAATCATATTGTAATGTATGTTGATTTAAAAATTACTACTTGTGCCATTAAAATTTATTAAGGCATGATGGATTAATTATAGTTTTCTATTGCACCTTGAATATCGATGTTGCTAGATTGTATTGAAATTTTGGATTACTTGGGCCACGTAGTTAGAATTGATGTTTACCTTGCTCCTTGCATTAAAGTATATGTTGATCTTGTGCCCTGTTGACGGGCGAAATTGACCATCCGTCAACTGGAAGAGTGGAACAGGTTTGGGGTTGTCTAATAACCCAAGCCGTTTGGGGTGAACCACCGTGACTGGTTTAACGGCTCCGTTAGTCGATCTAAGGTCCTAAGAAACAAAAATAAAAACTACTCTAAACTAACTAATCTATCTAAAACTAACTATTAAAACAAACTAAACTAATCTAACTAAAGAAAAATAAAACAAACTAATAACTAAACTAACTATTCTATATACAATCTATTATCTAATACTATACTAACTCTAACTAATTAACTAACTAACTACTAACATAAATATAACTTATTCACAAAATGTACAATATCTACAATTTGTAGATTTAAATAAAACCTGAAAAACTCATTTATATCCTGCCCTAAGACAGAGAAAGATATTTTTTTTTTGTTGATTTTATAATTTTATGAACATAAATAAAAAAAAACTAACTAAACTAAACAACTAATATACTAATTCTAACAACAAATCTAACTAAACATATATCTAACTAAACTACTAATATTATACTAACAAATTAATCAAACAAATAAATAACAAACTGACCTGGAGAGACGCTCCAGGTTTGTCCTGTGTATGATGATTTTCTCAACTAATTGGAGGGAGGAAACCCGCACCGAATTATCCAGGAGCTTCTCGTAAACGATAGATGCGGTGCTATTAAATATAATTATAGGACAAACAAGACATAAAAATTACAACAATCATATGATTTATAAATCTTCACAGTTAGATAAACCCGTATGCAAAGACTTATACAAAATAATTCAATTGATGAAGAAGAGAAATCTGTCATTCATTAACTGAACAAAGTAATTGCTGTATTTTTGAGTATTGAAAGAAATCAGATATGGATAGCACATTAATTAAATCATATCATTCTACAATGGACTATGATAGCTAAAGTAGTCTATAATCAACTGCAAACGACATGCATAAACTTGAAACAAAAGATTGATATATTGAAAATCGAAAGCTGTAGCAAAACATCAACTTCTGTCTCAGTTTGTATTAGAAATCCATAGCCTGGTTCTCCCAAAAGTGAGGATGCTCCTTATTACAAAAAATAATAAGTATTTAAATACCTTCTACAGGGTAAAACATCCCTGTAGAAGTTATCAAACTGTTTACAGAAAATCTGGGAAGATATCCCAAGTCTGACTAAACTAGGAACCTAAAATAAAAACTAAATCATACAAATATCTCCTAGACTGTCCAGCATGCCCAATGAAATTTGGATGTAGCTAAAAAGGGTTAAAAATGAACAAGTTAGGCAAGTATTTTGTTAAAGAAAATGATAAAAATCTAATTCTATAGACTAGCTATAGAATCTTGCGATTCTGTAGCTGGTCTAAATAAGACACATAATCAACATTAAAATCAACTCAAATCTTTTAAGAATTAAATTTAACTAATAACAAGTATCTAATAGCTATTTGAAAGACAAACGAATCATTCAAATTGAGATTGTTACACTAATTCGAGATCAAAACAAAACTAAAATCAAATGGTTACAGAGATGCATATACTGTGTTTCGTTTGTTACCATAAAATTGAACGAACAGGATCATCATCAAACACTTATGAAATCGTTTCATATCAAACTGAAATCGATACAATTAAAACAAATCGCAGGCAATTGTTATGCTGCCTCATAGACAGGAGACACAATCGAATCCAAACAAGCTCATTTTCAAATCGACATAACTGTATTGACATAACAAACAATCCATGCCACGAACGAGTTAAATCACAACTGGCGCGTGAATGTTCATTAACAAAATCATAACAAGATCAATCAGTTGATAACAGGAATCGTAAGAATTATCCGATCGTTTGTTATTGCAAATTGGGGCAGACAAAATCATTCATGAAATCATTTCTTGAATTCATTTTGAAACGACTATTACCCGAATTTCGTCATACGAATTTGACAAAAATGACATAAGTCGGTCTGAGTTAATAAACTTGTTTGAAAATTAAAATCAACAGAGCTGCAATCATGTCTATTTTTGACACGAATACAACTCATAAGATCGATCATACTAACTAAAGATACACAACAATCCAATCAAGAGAATCGAACAGCTGGGGCTTAACATAGTCTTAGTGGATCAAAACCGTTCCATGATTCGGGCATGAATATCATTTGAACAAGTTTAAATGAGAGTATTGTTTCCATAAAAAACAGAGTCATTCTTTCCAAATAGAAAACAATCAGAGTTGTATTCCCGATTTAGAAGATTATATGACACAGCATATTAAAAGATCGTAACAACCAAACTCACGAAATCGTTCGACCATCACAACATACAAACTAACCATAACGAAATCAAATCATGATCGTATTCTAAATCTAGCATGAAAAACTTCCTATTCGAATTAACAAATTCACTTGAAAAAAAACCATCAATTTCGTTAACTTAACAGACAAACAAATCAAATCCGATGAAAATTTATCAGTGGCTACACTGGGAATGAGCGAATCGTGTATCCAAATCAAAACTTTATTTATTTTTAGCAGAGCGAAAACAATGTACAGGATGAACAACATTATGACAGAGCCATTTCAAAGGATAAACAGAGCTATTCGAAAACCAAACTCGAATCATTATATTAATCCTGGTCATTCACACAATTAAAACGATATCAAAATTCATACCCGTATAACGAGCAGACGACTTGGTCATGACATTTTGGAGTTGACAACAGCTGTGGCCGATTCAACATTCTTAAAAATGATGGAACCAATAGTTCTCTGCTTCCTATCAGTCGCTCGGAGTTTGTCTCTTTGGCTGGTCAATACTGCAACTTGATTTTCCAATGATTGGATTTTCGATCGAAGTAGGGGGATGTCTATATAGTATCGTTCCAACCACAAATCACATTGGTCACAGGACGACTGTCTGGGCTTCGAAAATGCAGGTGAGGGTTTGGTTACATTGCCGAGGGTTTCACTAGATAGTTTGATCCCAGGGTAGCTAGGGTTATTCTTTAAGCAAGGGGGTAGATTCGAAACGAAGTCATAAGGTGGCTCGAAACATAGACCGTGTGAGTACGGGTACTCATTGGCTAGGAAGCATTCTATGTCGGAGTCTGAATCCTCACTAAGGACTATGGGCTTCTGCTCAACACTAGGTTTAGGTTTATTCCTAGCCATTCTCGAAATAAGCCGAGCGTTCTTTTTACCCTTGGCATCAACAGTAGGGTTTTCCTTGGCCTTTTTGCTCACAAGCTTTTTTATAGCCTCAGTCTTCTCAGTTACAATGTATGGTAAGTGAATATCAGGGTCAACCGAAGGCTTAGGAGAGGGCAGTAGGACATGGAAGGGCATGGGTGGCCTGACCTTAGCTTCATTAACCACAGGCTTGTCAATCTGGACAGGGTATGTATCATCAAAACCATTTCGAGAGATAAAATCTCGCCAGCTATCACCGTGGAGACTTAAGTGTTGAACAATGATAAGTTTAATTAGTCCATGGTGGAACAGGCTATTATCGGCCTTCTCCCTTTTAAACCTTTTTGACATTTTGTACAGGCTATGCTGGAAATAGAAAGGCATATTCAATGGGTATCCCATAAAATTCATTAACAAACGCAGGTGGTAGAGAAAAACGAGTCCATATCGACCCTCACAGGTCACGAATTGTTTCACCACCATCAAAATATCATGCCATCGTGGTTTAAGCGCAGAGATGGGCATACCTCTGTCACAGGATGTGACCTTTCACGAGACGAACAGTAGCGGCCATGGCACATCCTTGACCTTAGAATTTTTAAACCAACGCTGGCCCGAGGATGGTAACCCTGTAGCAGAACTAATAAACTCCTCATTGATTTCCAACTAAATGTCACCCGCCTTGGCTCTACAGCCATCAAAAGTCAGGGTGAACTGCTATGCAACAAATAAATTAAAACCCTCAAATCATTGTATAAATGTGAGCCAACCGTTATCCTCCAAGTCTTTTCGGGCATTGTCGAACAGTAGCAAGGCTTGGCTACTGTTCGGCTCGATTCGCACCACCGGTGCCATGGAGCCGAGCACATGGTGAACGAGCTAGGGTTTGGGTCATAGCATACACAGGAGCAGGGTGCACGAAGGGTTACCCGAGCTAGAAGAGGTAAAACAAGGATAAGGGATAGGCATAAATGACATCGTGCGAAGGTGGTGGAGCTATTTGCTGCCATGCATAATAGTTATTGCCAATGGTACAACTGCCGACGTTTATAGCTGTTCAACCCATTATAGTATAGTTCAACAATTATGTCACTTGGCCGACCAATGAAATGGTAAGTGCATAAAACAACGCGCACAATCAAAGTTATGCCATAGTTTTAAACGCCCAACATACAAATCGAAACCAATACCAATGTTTTGACTATATGACATACAATGTATCGATTCATATCAAGAGTTGAAGCAAGGTACCAATGCCTTTTGAAACTAGGTGTTATGTCAAATGAAAAATATCAAGGGTTTAACAATAACACCTATATATTTTCATGAAAGCAATGGTCAATCAAATCAAAGAACAAATAAATCCAATCACCAATGAATCACAAACTTAATCACTCATGAAACAAGACTACATGACCAATCAAAGAATGCCAAATGAGTGCAGATCAAAAGGTATTGCCAACTGTATAATGATAATTAAAAGGTAAGCGGAATGGGAATATCAACCAGAGGGATAACGACAATTTGATAATGATTTTAATGCAATTTCGAAAGAGCGAGTTTTCATGCTTACAGTCGTGAAAACGAAAACGAAGATAAATGTGCAAATGTCACAAAAATAAAAGTGTCGTTTATTAGAGAATTGCGACGAAAAAAATTGATGCTTGCAAAACATTGGTGTAGGCAGCTTATAAGATAGTGGAAAAATGTGAATTGGCTGCCAACACGCCCCGAATTTAAATTAAAGTTGATTAAATTACACACGATTAATGTGATATATGGATGGTTATGTAATTATTTAACTGTGCACAACAATTAATTATTGATTGATGAATGATAAAGTGGTTTATACTTGCGACCTTAGAGTGATGTGCTACTTATTGATCAAGTACATAGACTTCTTGCGAAATGGATTTATGTACTAAATGATGGAATCAAACATTAGTCTTCTAGCGCGTAATGAAATTTTATTATGATGGATGACCGTATTCAGTGACTGGGCCTTGAGCCTCGAAACTAATTGACAATGATTTGTGCCTTGGATTTAATATGGTCTATTATTTGTTATTTTAATGATTACTCATGTTCATTGATTAATTGATGTTTAGGATTGATGGATTGATGAGATCAATGATCGTAGACTTTGTGGTTAGCTAGTTTCTCAAATTGATTGTGTTGGGGGGGGGGGATGTAGACACCTCCTTGTTCCTCAGAATAGTCACCAACCCTAAGACCATAAATGGTTAAAATCAATTGGAACCTAGGATTGACCATTTCTTATGTGTCTTGGAGGTCCTAACCTTGTAGGGTAGGTTGGTTGGGTAGTATATTGGTTGATTCTTATGATTATCCTTATGATCCTTATGATTCATTATGTTATCTTATGTTTTCTTGGTGTTATCTAATGATGGTCTTTATGAGCCATGTTGAACTTTTAAGATTGTATTGTTATGCATCGATATTAATTATATAATGAAATGATGTTGGGTTGTTGATAATTAATGTGTTAATACATCGATATGTGTGTCGTGGTTCATGATGATCATGTGTCGGCATTGTGTCGTAAATGATTGTTAATGATTTAAGATTGTTTCGTTAATATATGTTAATGATGTGTTGATGATGTTGCCTTTAAATGTGATTTGTATTTTATAACGCAAAAGAAAATAAAAAAGAAAAAAAAAATTATGGTGCTTGTTGTTGTAACGACGGGGTCATTACATGTTCTTACTAGATGCATTCACATTTTTATAAAAGTTGTCATATAAATGTTAAACTACGGGCTTGCATCCCCTTGGTTTATTTTATATGTATGGGGTGTTTGTAAATTTTCTGTGTTAGCAAACTAATTCATTTTTGTAGTGATGAGACTTATCTTGGAATCTGGGTATGTTATAGATTGGTATCAGAGAAAATGATTCAACATCGAGCTTGTATGGGCCAAGAACCGCTGTGAATTTTTCAAAAAGTCATTGTTGGAAAGGTTCACCTATGACGAATTTGTTGAAATGGTGAAATTAGAGTGAAAATACCTAAACTTATGAACGAATCATAGTTTAATTCACCTTAGAATAGTCAAATGAAGTGATTTGTGGTTTCATTTTGTAGGTTGTAGAGTTGAATTGTGTTTAGAAGGTTGAATTCTATGTTTTGGAAATCACTCAAGAGTTTTGTAAGAAAGGTTTAGATCTCGTTTAACCTGACGATCAATGACTAATATCAATTTGAGAATGGTTAAGAACTTCAAAGTCACTGGAGGAAATATTTGGTAAAAGTGTGAGGGGTGATACTAACCATTCATCGCAAAATGAGATTAAATATCAACCATTGATCAAGGATCGTTGGTCAAGATGGCCAAATCCGCGAGAGTAAGTGTGCGGGAGGAAGGTCTGCAAGAGAAAGGTCTGCAAACAATAGTAAGTCCATGAGGGGGGAGTAATTTTGTGGTAGGAAATTCCTGCTAGAGTAAGTATGTGGGAGGAAGGTTCGCAAGAAGAAGCTCCACGGGTGGGAGTACATTTGCAAAAGGAAAGGTACATGGGAGAAATTCCACAAGAGAAATGTGTGTGCATGGGAGTAAGTCCACAAGAGGAAGGTTTGTGCGTGTGAGTAAGTTCGCAGGAGGAGAGGTTTGATGGAGTAATTATACCAGAGAGAAGGTACATAAGAGGAATGTCCATGGGAGGAAACTCCGCGAGCATAGGTCCCTGGGGATAGGATTGGAGGAATCATCTTGTGAGGTATAAGTCTACTAGAAAGGTCTCACGAGAGAAATCCACAAAGTTAAAAGGACACAAAGGCTCGTCGACCATGGATCTCGAGGAAAATTTATGGAACATTAACTAAATGATCCCATAAAGGTAAGAGTCTGACACAATGAGGTCCACAAAGGCTGAGCATAATAGACTTGCGGGCCATGTGTCATGGGAAAAAATAAGTCATGTAACTTGGCCATTATGTGGAGAATAATCCAGGAAGAAGAATATGATTGGCTCATGGTTTGTGGGTTGTGGTAAATTTTAAAAGAGTGTTAAGTTAAATTTTCCATGGAGGAAGTCCATCAGAAATATTTTGATACATTGTAGGTCTAAACTAATGTACTATTACAATAGTAAAGAAATCAACTTTTCCATGAAAATTGTAGGTTTTGGAGGTCATCACCTTGTGAAATGATTTTGAGGGATGAAACAACATTTTTAGGTTGTAAAATTCATGAGAATTGCAGCAAGTTAAATGAAAGAGCTCAGTGAGATATTTCCAATGAGCTATTCCAGTAGCAAACAAAGCTTGTATGAGAAAGTTTTCGTTGAAACAAAGCAAGGTAAAGTTTCAGTACCAATTGATTTCCAGAGAGAATAATGCCTCGCTTGGAAGTCACTTTGGGACACATGAGAAGTATATAGAAATCACATGGACCATAGAAGATATACATTAAACAAAATTTAGAATCTAAGAATGTCAATGTGTACAAGATGAGAGATAAGCTGCTTGTATCATACCGGGTTAAAAATACGAAAACTGTCAAAACTTGTGTAGGCCATAACTATCATTTTGGAGCCTGGTTAAAGGTGACATTTTGATATATTCTCTAAAAAAATAGGAATGAAGATACATAATTTGGATTCTATAAAAAAACCAAAGGATTTCGTGTAGATATGCATGAATAGGGATAAACTACTAAGCGAGGAAAACTTCTGAAAAGGACAAAGTTGTCATTTCTAGATTGCTACAGATTTTTATCGGGGCCTTAATGTTACAATCTAAGCATTTTTGTGAATTTAGTGTTATAAATACTATCTATGTTGCATGGAAAATTTTCCTTGGTTCTCGATAGATTTACCTCCAAAGTGGAAAAAGGTAGTGTTTGAGATTATTTGTACCATGGATAAAGGTGTACAAAAAGGGTAAATTGGCAATATTCAATTGATGAGACCTTTATGCTTAGCACTCATATTCCAGAAAGAAAGCAGTCATTGGAAATATATTGAATATGATAATCTAGTTATCCACTCAGAATTTAGTTTTGAGTCAAATAATTTGCAAGGAATTAGAAGGAAGGTGGCCGGTGGACTTGAAGGATATCATTTAGCAGAAACAAGAATTTTAAGAAGACATATCTTGGAGGTCATAAATCAAAATGAGGCATGAGTAAAATCATTGGAAAGGTAATATAGGAGACAAAATGATATAAGTTTCATGTTATCCAAGGAAGCAATAAGTTGTGTTATGATAATATAGGGAAAATAGAATTTGGATTCTATAATCCGTAAAATTACTCAATGTGAAAGTTTTCCAAAACAAGTAAATTTTGGAAAAACGTTTCCATATGTTAGAAGTTGGGTGAAGAAGAGTGAATATGCTCATGATGATACCTATGTAGTGGTGTAAAGGAACTTTTGGAAGTGAAACAGCTTGGAAATAAAGAGGGTGAGTTTCAACAACAAGGTATTGTTGATGCACAAAGAAGCACTCAAGTAGGGAGTGTTTTATGAAGGTATTTATATGAAGAGGATGATATTTTTTAAATGAGGATTTTGTGTAGTCTATTCTAAGTTAATACCAAGGACCATTTGATAGGGAAGCACGGATAAGTTGGTAGAGTTGGTTGAGGGGAAATGAGAGGCACAATAAAATGAAGGGATACAAAGTAGGTAACCAAAGGTTGATAAAGAACTCAGGGAGAGTAGAGAAAGGTTAGTAATAAACTACTACAAATTCTAAATAGATTGTAAGGGAGAATCCATATATTTTTTGACATGAAAGATGAATTCAACAGGTGAATAATGTCAATATCATGCATAAGGAATTATGAAAGACTCCATATCCTTGTAGTTAATATGTAATGAAGGTAGCAAGCTCGCTACAAGATAAGATAAAAGATCTCATGAGGTGAGGTGTGACTCATGGAGAGGAATCATTTCTATGTGAAAGCATGTGAATGAAAGGTTAAGAATATTTTAGCTATGGCTTAGCTACTTGTATCTAAAAGTACATGGAGCAAGAAGTTGCCTCTATTATCATATTCGATAGTGGAAGCAGGGTATAGGTGCAAATGGAGGAATTCACGGTGGATTAAAGTGGTCTTGAGTGGCCGATAAATTGTTCATAGTGAATCTCTCAATGAAGTGAAAAGAGATATTTAAAAATTGAGAAAAAATAAGGACAAAAAAATATATTGGAAAATATGACATAAAAGAAACATTTTAGTATGATAAAATGCCAACCAATGGGGCTGAATTCAATATTAGTTTGGTCAAAGAATGGAGAGTGGTTAATTAGATTGTAGTGTTAATATCCAGCTGGAGTAATGCATATTAAATTGTTCTGAATGTGGAAAGGCTTATCCAACATAAATTTGGGACTTTGTTTTTTTCATAAAGGAAGCAACTATTAGGTGGCATCTTCCAATGAGACATATTGGATGGAAGGGTTCAGAATAGGGAAAAATGGTGCATATATGAAAATATTGGCAGAGAAAAGGGAAACAAGGACCTACAAGAGTTTAGGGACATCCATCTACAACAACATAAATAAGTAAATATGAAATAATTATGCATTGGAAGGAATGATGGAAGTGGTGCATTATGCATATAAGAAAGATAGAATGCATGTGCATGAAATAGGCATGATGAGATTAAATGCTTGGTGCATATGAATGTGCATTAGTGCATATAGACATGCTTGGAAATGCATATGGTATTATTGTAGACTAAGAGAAGTTTTTTTATATATATGTATATATTCATATATGAAATAATAAAAATATGATAATTGGGTATGTCTAATGATGTATTGTGTATGAGGGAAAATTTGTACCATGGTTGAAGATGTTGATGATGCTGCTACATATGAAAACCATCTGTATGAAAAAAAAGGAGGATGGTGAAATGTTTATCAATAGGTTAATAAAGGGAGTCTGCAAGCTTCTAAAAATATTGTTTGATTAGTTAGCATCAAGTAAATTGATAAACTCCATGCATATATGCATTCAATTTCTTATGATGCATAATTGCTGAAAGGAAATTGATGTAAGAATTCCTTCAATCAAATTTAAATTTTGTAATTGATGTGTAAAGATAGAGGGCCTTGAATGTATAATTATATTGATGATTGAACACATTCTTGTGAAATTCATTTGCATATTATGTTATATTGATTATGAAATAATAACCAAATTAAGTCAGAAGTCATCCTCCTTCTGTAGCAATGAGTGTCAATAGGGATGGTTGTGTGTGAGGCCATGATGTGTTTGGAAATTGAAGGTTTATAATTCCATGCAAGTGCGTAATGGTCTTTCTTTGTATAAGTGATGTTTATACCATAACCTCTTTCCCAACATGAGAGATAACTAATGGAATTATATTCCTAGTGTTGTATATGAGTTGAAGAGGATGATCTCCAAATGATCGAATAAGTAAATTGGGAAGAGTCTGGATAATTCATTCAGGCATGTGATATACCTTCCAACTCACATGGTGGAATAAATAACATAGATATATTTTATTCTGGATTCAATGCAAGGATGCATTGTGTAAATGTATCCATGGGTATTAGTGCATTGGTTTCATTTATTAGTAAAGTTTGATTGCATTATGAAAAAATTGGTGTACTAATAATGCATTTGGAGTGAATGATAATTGCATTCTAGATAATATGATGAGAATTTTCATTCCATTTGATATGATTAATAGTTGAATTCCATTTTTAAATGAACAAGGTCTAGAAATGATTGAATTTTTGGTAAAATACAACTTTGAGATCATTTCATGAACTGTTGTAAATGTGCATGAGCACTTACAATCTATTTGGTTGAGTGAAAATTGAGAAAATTGCAAGAATAACGGTCTTGGCTATGGAAATGGTGTAAGTGATAGGGATGAGTAATATATATAGATAGAGGATTGTTCTGAGTGGGAAATCCCTCTACGGATTAGCACTTAGGGTTTTATTATCCATGCAAAAAAGACCTAAAGATTCCTACTTTCTACCGTTGTCCCAGACCTAATCCCAATTATTCTTAAGCAAATACGTAGCTAAGAAGATCAAGTGAGCATACCTTATTTCGGGCGTTTTATATCAATCCTTCTTCACGCTTGATCACTCTTTGATTGCAGCTCTCCTCCCAAGGTTGACCTGCATTCACAGAAGACAACCAAAGAACTCCACATGCATTTGATCTACAGATTAATGGGTTAGAGATTCAATCAATATGTATGCAATAAACCATGAAAAC
This sequence comes from Picea sitchensis, assembly GCA_010110895.2. Lineage (NCBI taxonomy): Eukaryota > Viridiplantae > Streptophyta > Pinopsida > Pinales > Pinaceae > Picea > Picea sitchensis. The sequence goes on along the minus strand of SNQJ01S0033691.1, from coordinate 45,795 downwards.
CTCATATGGTGGGATGGGAAAAGTACTTATTTATTATTAACTTCAACAAATCAACTTACAATGATGAAGCCAACCACTGCTCCATGAACCTGGTCTTGGGCTCCTCTTCAACTATCCTCCAACTTCTTTTCTCTATATTTCTCTTTGCACAAGGATGGCTAAAGGGTTGGGGAAAAGGGAATGCACAATTGGGTATAGTTTCTTTACTATGATTCTCCTCTTCCAAATGGGACCCCTAACCCTTATTTTATAGGCTAGAAGAAGCTAGGTATTTGGTCGAACCCTCGGCCATGCATGGCCAAAAGGTTTAGTTAACTCACCCAAAGCTGTGTGTTTTGTTAGCAACTTTCCTTTTTTCGTGATTTTGTAGGTACACGTGAGCTATCTTGGGTCAGCTAGCATGTACACGTGTGCAGTAATGGAGCAGGGTGCATGGGCCTTTATAAAAGGGGTTTCTAAGAAGAGTTGTTCAACCATGTTTTAGCAAAGAAGGATTCTGAGATGGCCTGATGCCAGGTAAGCATGTCTAGAGAAAATCAGGGTTATAACAGATGCCCCCTAATGTGTGAGGTTAGAAGAGCATCTGATGGATGAAATACATTAACAATATTCACCGATGTGCTGAACAAATGAGCCCAGGGACCAGAAATCAAGAGGTGCCATCTGCAAAATAATAATTGTCTCAACGAGGCGAGCATACCCATACTCAGGATAAAATAAAATCATGGCTACCAATCAAATACACTATAGATCCATGTCATATAACTATATAAAGTGTAGCCGTGAAAAATACACAACAGAGCTACATCTCGAAATCAAAATGATATACGTGTAGAGTATCCATCTTCTTAGAAGCTGATAAGGCCCGATAGCTAGAGATGAGGTCATCAGAGCTCGAGCAACAACTTCAAAATCTTCAAAAATTGGGTAGGAGTGCAATATGAGTGTACGACTTCACTACCCAGAGGTATTTGATGTCTCGTCGGTCATGGACTAGAGAATCTTGATGATCAGACTGAAGGCTTCATTGATTTTGAAAAAATACTTGATTAGACGTTCAGGATGGTCGAATACGAGGGCAAGAGACAAACTACGAAGGGGCCGACTTAGGATTGGTAAAAACTTCCCTTGGACAATAGCATGACAAATGATGAGACTCAGGCAACATGGCATTAACATAATTTTACGAGGCAGGAGGAAACGAAAACTCTCCATATGTTTGGAAGAATAACGAAACGGAGGAGGACACAACTCTATGTAGCGAGAAACAACTTCCTAATGTCGTATTAAATCCCATAGTTTGACGAAAAAATAGACAGATGTGCTTTATCCAAGGGCGGCTCATTATGCTGCCAATAAAGAAAATACTTTTCCCTTCCTCTTTTTGGGGTATATTTGATTTTTTTTGTCTTTTTCAATAATTTTGGAAAAAGAATAAAAGAATGTTATGTTACAAAGGAGGAACAAGTGTTGCAAACATACAAGTTCAAGGCACAGGGACAAGATTGATGTTCATAATAAGGACACTCGGGAAAAATACTCCAGGGGCCAAAGGTGTCAAGACGCAGAGGTAAACTGCTACAGGGCTTGCGTATAAAGTATGCTTCAGATGGTTCGGTTGAGAGCAACATGGACCTAACATTAGACCAAAGATGCAGGTATGTGAATGAAATTAATAAAACACACAATGGTAACTTCCTTCGATGTGATTTTAACGATCCCAAAGAAGGTAAGCTCAGCAGTGTTTCATATTTAGAGAGTCTGAAAAAATGTAAAAGGAGACTCCACTGGGGTACCTTTTTTTTAAGGTAGTCTAGTCGGTTTGAAAAAGGGATAAACTAGCACCGACAATATGTCTATTCAAAACCATTTTAACGAGTGTGATAAAGACAAGATCACTCGACCATTTTTTCATTTTTAAGGAGTCTGAAAAAAGCTTAACTATGGA